>VKOC01026808.1:0-29210 GCA_009364415.1 Spea multiplicata
ATTCCTATACACACACTATTCCTATACACACACACACACTATTCCTATATACACACACTATTCCTATACACACACACACACTATTCCTATAAATTAACAGCGCTAGGCCTAGGTAGTACATAGATAGTATGGGAATATAACTTACTAAGTGACACCAGTGATCCAAATGAATTGAGAGCCCAATGAATTAGAATACTAATTCTGTCTATCCTATTTATTTAAGAGCCCCACCAGTGCTCTTAAAACCAAATAGTAATTGCCGGCTTATGCTTTTTCCTCCTATGATGAATACGGAAACGTTTCACAGCTTATTAGTCGCCCAGAGCTGTTATTTTCAGTCATTTTTCCCACACATTTGCAAGCAACTAACAAACAAATGGTGTTTTGGGTTTTCAAACAGAGAAAAGCAGAGCGAGCGTTCTCATCCATTCCATAGACCTGCAGGTTATCTTCGGATCCACAAGAGGGCGCAAGATACTCAATAATTATTATAATTAAAATGTATAATTGTGTGACAATTTCAGCAAGTTATGCTAATTATTATAATTTCAGTTCTAGGATGATTCACTGATAATGGGGCATTTATAAATTATAAGTATATCTCACACACCCAAAAGAACTAGAAGATGCGAAATATTATATATTATTATTATATATATGGGCACTAGGGGTCCGGGGGCCGCAGGGCAGAGTCTGGCGCACTAACTACGGCTTGGGTTACGTTTAGCGATCTCTCTAAATGCCTCACACTTTGTTCTCATCTCCTTTATTTAATAAATTAGAATAAATGTTAAGTTTGATTACAGGATTATTTTTTTATGGTTATCGTACATGTAGAATAATAAATACAATAAGGCTCTCAATATTAATGAGTACTGACATTATTATGTGTTAAAGTGCATGTACACACACACACACACACATATATATATACACACACACATATATATATACACACACACATATATATATTTAAACACAACATATATATTACACACACACACACACACACATACTATATAAATAACACACACACATATATACACACCACACACACACACACATATATATATACATTCACACACATATATATATATATAGTATAGTATACACACACACATTATTATATATACACACCACACACTAATATATTATATATACACACATATTATATACCACACACACTTATATAATATATATATATTACACACACACATATATATACACACACACAACAACACATATTATTATATACCACACACACACATACATATATAATACACAACACACAATATATATACACACACACATTATATATATATATATATACACCCACACATATATATCATATACACACACACAACACAACATATATATATATCCACACATATATATACACACACACATATATATATCCACACACACACACATATATATCCACAACACACTACACAATATACACACAATATATACACCAACTATATATATATATTACACACCACACACTATATAATATACACACACACTACACATATTATTACATTACATATATATACACACACACAACACACACACATATATATATACCACACACACATATATATATACACACACACATTATAATATACAACACACACATATATTACACACACACATATAATATATACACACACACTATATATATGATATATATACCACACACACACTTATATATATACACACACACACTATATATATATATAACACACACCACACAGCATATAATATACACAAACACACACATATATACGTATACTTATATATTATATACACACACACACTATATATACACAAAACACACCACTTATAATACGGTCTTATATATATAGTATACATATATATATATACACAAACACACACATATATACGGTATATATATATATACACACACACACATATATATATATATATCCACACACACACATATATATATATATTGTTCTCGAGGGTAAATCTCTGTCGGGGGTAATTGCCCCATCTCCCCTTCTACTGCCACCGGAATGCTCACAGAAACCTCCACATGGCCTTCCAGCACAGCGGTGACAGCAGAGGGTTAAGAAAATGAGGCGTGGTCGGAACCGAGAGGAGGAGTGGAGGGGCGTGGTTCTGTGTGTGACAAAGCGGAGATAGGAAGAGCGCGCTCGGGATGCACTCAGTCACAGAGCTGCCGCTCCGCCGCCTCCTCTATCTGCGACCCCGCGCTCCAGCTCCTCACAACCGCTCCTCACACAACCGGTGCTCGCAACCGCCGCACACAACCGCTCCTCACAACCGCCGCACACAACCTCTCCTCACCGGTCCCAAGGTAACCGACCCTGTCATGGCTGCTTTTAGTTTTGCCTTTATGGGTATGTTTGTTTATTCTGACAGAACGCAGCCCCTGATATGTGTTGTTTTTGTTGTGTGTTACTATTTTGTTTTGGGTTATATTTATTGTGTTATTATTTTGTATTTTTATTTTGCGTTGTAGTATTAGTATTATTATTATTATTATTATGATGATTATTAGTAGTATACGCTGGTACCCGATGTCTTTATGTTAGTAGGAGGTAAGTGATTTTACGCCACAGAAAAACGCTACTCTTTTGTTGCAAAAATAACACAACTGAGGTACTTGTTTTTCACCAGCTGGGATTGTGAGGTCAGGGATAGTGGGGGCTGAACCCCCAGAAGCTGCCCACCCCGCAGATATCAGATTCCGCAAAGTCCCTCCGAGTTCGGCTTTGGTCACGCAGGAATTAGTGAATATACCCGTAAATAACACATACACGCGTGTATTATATATGTTCACCAAATGCAAGCCATAAATGATCACGCATCGGGCTATTTTTAGCATTTACCGAGAAGAGTATATTGAGATTTCGGTAGCGTGTGCGCCGGGGAGAGTCTCAGTGGTTGCAGGTAACAAGGATAGCGCAGTCTCATGTAGAACAGACTTGCTAAACTTTCCAAAAAGTTTACATTATTTATCATTCCTGTATAACATGTGGGATGTCTGTACCTTAGGAGAACACACATTATTTTACCCAATTCTCATTATTATTATTATTATTAGGAGACATTACATGGAACATGTATATTTCATGGAACATGTACGGAACATGTATATTTCATAATGTTGGTTTATTGTGTTAAATTGAGGGGCATGTGATTTCTTTAATGGTGCATCTCCTGGCATCTGTATCAGAGTGCTGGGGCAGTTACGTGGTGTGATACGAGGCTTTATGGGGGGCATTTCTCTCTGTGCTCCAGCGATGGCTTCTACGAGCCTGGCCCCGAGACGTTGTGTTAAGAACCCGTTAGTTGTATTTATTCTGCGAGGGATGCGGTCTCTGTGATGCCCACGCATTAGAAGGGCACAGAAGGTTTGTGAGGATTATTATCGTAGAATGGATTGGTGCCGTGACGTTTATACCGTCTGGGTGGAAGGACAGGTGGGCTTCCTTATTCCCGTGTGTCAGGTACAGCTGCTGTTTTCCGCGAGGAGGAGGTGATGGCTTTGGGCCCTCGTGTTTATGCATTAGACATGTATGTTCTGATTACGATGCCAAACATGAAGGTAGGGCAGTGTCTTCCTTGCTGTGTCATGAAGACTATACACGGGGGGGGGGGGGGGGTGTAACAGCTTTCTAAAGAGGTTGAAGATGGAACGAAAGATATAAATGCATTTCTTAATGTATGTCCAAGGAGTCATTTAAACAATTTTTAGGACAAGTTCACCAGGGCCTGCTTTCCTGTAACCCCACGATTATTGGAGTAATGACAACGCTGGTGGGAGCAAATTCCAAGAGAGGAACGCATTCTTCCTACCCAATGCATGGCGATTAACCAAAAGTGTTCTGCGTGTATCCTAATGTCTTAACGTTGAAAGGAAACATGAGTGGGCTGTGCCACTGAAGGAAGTGAAACTTCTTTACATATATATATTTATAATATAATATACACCTGTATATCTGTACACCCTATAAATAGTGTATATTTGTGGGAAGTGAAAATCTGTGTTGTAGCAGGTGGTGGCCACGACTTGGGGCAGTGAATGTGCTTAACGTGTTGGATATTATTGATATTATATGAGAATAAAGAGAAATGTATCTATCCTAAAGCCAGAAGGATTACAAAAATGTAATAATAACCCCATTAAAATCCTGATCTTCTATCCTGTTATTTAGTTAGTTTACCATTGGCAACGTCACACGTATGGTTATCGTATTCGGATAAATACATTTTTACGGAGGACAGTGCTCTCTTCCCACTGAAATAAGCGTTCACTCGTGTGACAATAAATCTCCTGTTCTATTGAGTGCAGATGGCAGTGGGAAGCTGTGAATGGTATCCCAGTCCAACACACGCGCCGCTCTTTTGTTTTGTTAGGGGTGATTGTTGCCCCATCACATTGAACAATGAACAGTTTCTAAAGCCTTTGCATAAAATTCCTTTGCTATCATAGAATGTTTGTTGTGTACTGTCCAGCAACATTAATTTATAAAAACAATAATTATTGTTTTTATAAATTACCCAATTACCCAAACTATTGGGTAAATAAAGTGCGTGAAACATGGTCCTTGTCACTTTCAAATTGCTTGTTAATGTTTTGTGAAAACAGCATTCTAAACTTTCACAAATGTTACTTATGTGGATACTCTTTTTTTTTTTTTTTTTTTCTTTTCTATAGGTAGGTGTCACATTCCAGAAGTCCGTTTTGGCCAAGACTCTGATTCGCACAATGTCCACCCAAGCCTCCAAAGACCACACAGAGGGCCAGAAGGCCCCATTGCTAGTGGATGACCACACTGTTACCACTGTTCGAGAATCCAAGATCATGGTTATCCTGAGAGGTCTGCCAGGAAGTGGCAAGAGCACCTTGGCCAAGGAAATTGAGCAGAAGTATAAGGACAATGCCCACTTATTTTCTGCAGATAATTACAACATCAAACCAGCTATTAGGACCTCTGATGGAGGAGAGTACTCCTTAATGGATGAGGAGCTTCACAAATGCTGTGAGAGACATGAGGCTAACCTAGTCATCCTTGATGACACACATCATGATCGGGATCGTTTGGAGGAGCTCTTTGATTTAGCCAACAAGTTTCATTTCACAGTGCTCGTAATAGAACCCAAGACTTTGTGGAAGCTTGATTGTGGACAGTTAAAGGATCGAAACCACTGGAAGCTTTCTTTGGAGGAACTCAAGAACCTAAGGCCAACGCTTGAAAAAGAGCTTCTCCCTCTGTACTTTGGCTGGTTCCTGGCCCAACGTGACGAGGATAAGCTGAGAAAGATCAGTCAGGAGTTCCTGGAGCAATTGGGGACTTTCAAGGCATTTAAGAAGCATTTGCAATCATGTACGTGATTTACATGCAAAATTTACTCGGTGTTCACATAGACAATGTGTAAAACGACACATGCAAATTGGCAATGAAAATATCTGCGTGATTTATTTTTTTAAGAGCTCAGGCTGTCCTGAAGTTAGGGTCAGAAAAATGTATATGGCCATATTAGCCTTTTAGTTAGTCTTTAGTTAAAGTTGATACTTTTTTGGGACAAATGTAGAAAAAGATGTAAAGTCGCATAAACTGAAATTATATTTACTTAGGGAGCAATTGGGAGGTAATCTGCAAGGGGTGAGAAAAAAGCAGTGCTTTTTTGTATTTTCATTTTGTCCTGGGGCTGTAATCTGTAACATACTAAGCTTTTATTAAACTAGTGACATATTTTATAAAGAATGAGACTAGCATGCCAATCTGCATCTGCAGTGCCACATTTCAGTGATATTGGGGTATTTTGATTTATTGTTTTGAAAAATAATATTTTTTTAAACTAGGCAACCAGTGGTTTTACCTATTTAAGTATAATTACTTAAAAATAAATGTATTTTGTGTGCAGATGGCATTGAAGACAAACACAAGTTAAACCTCCTGAAATATTTTGCCAAAACACCCAATATTCTGCACTGCACAAGCAAATACTGTGACTACGGCAAGGTGGTCGGATCGGAGGAATACGCTCAGATGGAGGTGAGTGGTGATTTGAGTTTTAAAAACTGTTTTATATCTGATTGGTCTGAATCATAGAAACAATTGATTTGCTCCATTATAAGTTAGTTTACAGTTGCGTATATACAATTCATGTGTGTCCTCCAACCTGACTCTTTTGATGAAATCCTTTGGAATAAATGGGCAAAACATCAGAATGGGAAAATAAAAAATAAATAAATCCCTATGGCGGATCACATCGCCTGCCCTGCGAAAAGATGGGGGCGGCGGAAGGGGCAAATGCATATGCAAAATTGACAGATCAGAAACTTGAAGGGGCCAAGTAGCTATCATATGAATTAAAGTACAAATGATGGCTGGAGTGCCCCAGAATTTACAACTTATAGCAATGACTGTCAGAACTCTTCCAGTTTGACTAGGATTTCCCTACCATTTAGGCAAGGTAGGCGGCTGCCTAGTGCTTTGAGCTGGTAGGGACCTCTGTGTTTTGAGGGATGCCTGAACCATAGCTTACAAGGGCACTAGAAACCCCAGCGCAGGGGAACAATGCAAATAAGGATACAAGTACCTGGTTTAAAGGTATCGTATTCTATTCTCTCCTTTAAAAGGCTGTGAAGAAAGGTTATTCCAGAGCTTTCACCCTCCACATCACAGCGCTGTTTGTCACTCCGCGGACAACAGGTGCGCAAGTGGAACTTACAGAAGAGCAACTTCATCTGTGGCCGCTAGATGCTGAGAAAGAAGTGATGCCCAAAGACAACTTTCCCAAAGGCAGTCGTGCCCACATCACCCTGGGCACAGCAGCTGATATACAAGATGTCCAGACTGGTGTTGACCTGTTGGAGTTCATCAAATTGCAGCAGACAGGGGGTGAAAAGGAAGATTTTGGTGAAATGTATAGGGGTAAAATCCATTACTATGAGAATGGCATGTGGATGTTGACCCTGTCCAGAAAGATTGAGGTGAAGACCATATTTTCAGGATACTATGGGAAACCGGGGGTGACAGCTCCCCAGCAGGGAAGCAAGAAGGTATTTCTACCCACATGTGAAATTATGTAATAGCACCAAATGAATCGAATGAACAAAACCAGATTTTGGTTTAACAGCACTTAATTTTAAAATGTTACAATAAAGTTCCAATACTATAAACGTAAAATATATCCTGTGAACAAAAAAAAAACTACGGTGTCTTAAAACCTTAAGAGTAAAATTACAGCAGCTTGACAAATGAACTCCTACGCTACCGCTAAGCATAGAAGTCATGTGACCCACAAAGCTCCCGCCAGCGCATAATAAAAATATAGAACACAGCTGTGTCTAGAACCTATTGCTAGACAAAAATCATCTCCCTAACCACCATTCTTCAATTCCTAGGGTGTCAAGCCCTGCTTTACAGTATTGTTTCCTGTTACAAGAGGGAAATCTCAGTGCCTTAAGGAAACTATTTCCTTTATTTAAAAATATTCACCAGTGATCACAGAAAAAAATTAACCCTAATCAATCAGTCGTGTGGCCTGGAAGTCAGAGGCAGTAAAATCTGGCTTATTTAACTAGAACGTTGTCTTATTGTTCTCTACAACAAATAAAATGTGTAATATTTTGTAGTTCTACCCTACAAATTTAACATATACAGTTATATACTGAACCCCACGTTGCCCCAAGACATGACCATTCTCTGACTGAAAAATGAGAACTAACTGCCTGGGAATTTAAATAATTTTTATGTAACTCAGAATTACTGATCTTCTGGTTGCCATTAGTTTCCCTCAACGTGAGCTACTAAAAGCACCACTAAACCGAAAACACCCAGTGAATGGGAACTCAGCATTGAGAGGAATGCTAAGAAAAAAAACTGCAAAGAATAATATACAGAATTACTTTAGAGACTCTACGGCATCTATTCACTAAAGAGGGCGATTGCAGGAGTTGCCTATATGAACTCCATTATATCAATATATTTATGAAGGGCAAACCCATTGTGATCTCCTGAGCTGGCGTAATGAAAAACTAGATCAATGAGGAGAGTTTTAAGATGTCTCACACATTATCCACACATTATGCAGGGCCGACTTGGACATTTCCAACTCTCCTACAGACTCTTTAGGAAATAGACCTATACGACCCGTCCGATATACTCGTTTTGTGTGCCTTTTTAAATGGGAAGAATTGAGAAATGATGGGCTGCATTCTCAACCCAGAAGATGTTCATAGCAGTGAAGGACAGCCTTGTAATGGATAGGACGTTATGATGTTAGGAACACAAGCTGCCAAGAAGGCAACTCCTTTTCAGTCAATAATGTAATGCAGTAGGACGTGGCTTTTTCAAACAGCCGATTGGTAAGAAGATCAAAAATACTCTAATGAAGTTCTCCCATTCTGCAGATCAGCAATACTAAATGTGTTGTTAATGTGAGTCTCGCCTGTCCAGTGTGCCCTCCTATTCAGGGAAACATTCAATTTTACATTGAACCCATTAGATGGGTGGAACAAGAAATTGTGAGCTTAGTGGCTCAAAATATAAATCTGACATTTTTAAACTACTTTACAATGTATTGCTAACATTTAATTTTTTAATGAAGGTTGGATTGCATTTTAAATTCATAGGTTCTTTTTATTTCATGGGAATCGTGAAAATATTTAGTACTTTATGGTGCGTCTGTGTAAGGAGAGACAGCGATTCCTTTGTTTCTGTAACTGCCTAGCAATTCTGCATAATAACTGAAACTGATATGAAGCAGGTTCTCCAAATAATAGATTTTTTTGTCTGTAATATAAATGCAGCAGAGGTGTAAAACCCGGCAAAAAAAAAGGATCTCACACAAAAACTCTGCTACAGAGACCGACCAGCATAGTTGACCTTTTTAAGGGGGGTATGTACTAAAAAAAAAAAAGTTAAATAGAGTTATCACAGTGTTAGGTTGATTTTATAAAAACATCAGCGATTTATGTAGCAATTTGTATTTGTAACATAAAAAAATACTCAAAGGGAAGTTCTATACGTGTTATTGTGCCAAACATTTTTAATTTCAGTTGTGAGTGCCGCAATGTATATTAAAAACAGCTGTTTTTTTGTTTAGTATATATGTTTTCTGTGATGTCTTTTTGCAGTTAAGTTTTGTAGTGTGTGTGTATATATATAGATATATATAGATATATATATATTTTACACACACACCCCCAACTAGTTTCACTGATGACTTTGGCTACCTACAGAAAAAAGTACATTGAATGTGTCTCTTATAAAACAAAGGGGACATCTTCATAGCAATAATCCTCACAAAGCAGGCTTTATATTGACTTCTATCAAGTACTTGTTAAGAAAAGTTACTTATTTTTGCTGTAACAAAATGGTTGAAAGGCTAATATGTTCTTGCTAACTGTATTCATAGAAACAAATATGTAAAATGATTAAACTTTTGATGTCATCCAACTACTTAACAATAAACAAAATGCAAATATTGCATGGATTTTATTTCTTTACACTTTTAAGTACATTAAGAACTACACTAATGTCACCAAAAGTGTTCTTACCGCCCGTTTTAATGCTCTTTGTAATAAAATATTGCTGTTTATCCTGCTTTGGAGAATGATATACGGTAAACATTCATCATGATTATCTGCTTTACAAAGTTTTAATAAACTATTACACGGACAGCAAACAGGGAGCTGAAGTTGCATTCTGGCATACATAACCCCCAGCGGCCGTGACAGGTTTACCCAAAAGAACGAATATTCCAGTCTCTTGCAAAAGTAAAGCACTTACTAAAGATGGTGGCCAACGTTTCAGCTAATCCTTATGCTACGCATACGGTATTAGTGTAACTATGTGACTACTACTTCCCCGTTACAGAGTGCCACTTTCCCCAAGTACCAGAGACTCTAAAGATGGTGGCGCTCAGATTTGGGGCATCTGTATTTCGGGAGGGGGTTTACGTGGGGTGTTTTACTCTCCATTGGGTCAGGACCTCCATGGCCGGCATTTGCACCAGGATCTGGTATCGGTCACGTTTCAGCCAGAAGTCAGGGAACTGCCAATGTTTACCATCCTCCCTACAGCCAACAACATAGATCACCTACTGGGCTGAGGTGGGCTGAGTGCAAATACCTGATGGAGAACTTTGTGTAGTTTGCTGTGTCTATTGTATGTAAATTACCCCCTTGTATTGTTTAGATACTGATGTGTTTTTAATAAAACTCAGTCCTGTTTCACATCAGCATTGGTGCCGTCTAATGCTTGGGTTGGGCTCACTGTCCTTTTTCAGGATAGTACGGCCAGCCACAATGCCAACGCAGCTCCGGTGCAGCGGCATCCCCTCTCTACAACCCTAGTTCTGTCTGGCCTTGATGGGGTTAACTGCTTTTGTCCCGGCAGGAGGAAGCATAGTTTGGCGGGAGTACCCAGGGCATCCTGTCACAGTGGACAGAGCCATTAGTGGTGGGCAGGGAAAGTACTAAACACATTATATATTAATGGGGAGACCCATTGGCCACCCGAAGATTTTTGGGCCATGTCCCGAATTCTTGGTACTTCAACCAGACGAGCAAAACCACAGTTCCTAGGTATACACATGGACTCGACAGATCCCAGAAATTTTTTACCTGGTGCCTAGGCGTCAGGGGCATCCAAGCTCACGGTGCAGCAGCACACCATGCTTTTGTGACGGGGAACCAGCGACACTTAAAAGGGTGGAGCTTTCCCTACAGCAGTCAGCACCAATAGAGACAGGGGAGGGACTATCTTGCCACCCCCCCCCAAGTGTCTGTCTTGACACGCCCCTTCCTTTCCAGGCCTGCTTCCGCTTGTCTGGTATCTTCTGGAGTTTATAGCTCTGCTCAAGGTAACGAGGAGGAAGAAAGAAGCTGTCTGGGAGTGAGGAGTAATGTGTAATAGCCGTCTATGATGGACCTGATACGTGATGCCTGGGTGTGATAAGAGTGAGTTGTGCGGTGTAGTGGCTGGGTGTGATAGGAGTGAGTCGGGATGTGTGGTGGCTGGGTGTGATAGAGCATCTACTGACACCAATAGGGGAGCTACTGAACATATGTGGGGAAATAAGGGGAAAAAGTTTCATTTTTCAGAACCCTACCATATAAATTCTATTTCACATTTTACAGTAATACGTTTTATTCAATCATCTATTTAGCGCAATACATTTTATCCACTTTATAAAAGGACTGCTGTATTTTTATTTGTATTTAAATGCCTTTATATACACAGTTTACCTTGTAGCGAGGACACATTGACCGATCAGCAGCCTGCGGGATGGGGCTCAGTTGTAATAATACCAATTGTACCACATAGTTTGAAGCACGGAATCCGGATGATTCTTACCTCACAAACCATGTGTCGGCCTTGGCACCCAAACCTAGAACCCAGAACCCTGGTATCCAAAACATACATCATTTTATATACAGTATACGACTTAAGTTATTAAGACTATTGTCTCTTAGGATGTGGTTTTATTATAGCTCCAGTTTTCATATTAAAAGATTTGTTGGTGCAATTAAACTTATCACGACCTACAAAGCAACTTGCATCTGTTACATACAATGTATATTTTTACATTAAGCATACAGAAGAAAAATACATTACCTATACCTATGCATAGCTAAACAAGAACGGCATGACAATTTGCCTTGTAAACGTACTTGAAATATACAGCATAAAATGCGTCCCCAAGCCTACGTTATCTGATTAAATGGGGTTAACGAAAAGGGCAGCGGAAGAAAAAGATGTCTAACCACCAGTCAACGTATAAAAGAAATTGGTGCAGATTCTCAGTAATACCGTTAACATCTCTTCCCAATATATACGGCATATATAATATATAATGCATATCAGGGCTTAGAGATCCAGGGTTTTGTTTTGTTTTTTTACATACGACTCAAGCACCTTCCAGTTTGTTGATCTGCCTATACGGGCAAAAACAATGCGGCACAACGCAGACTTGTGGATCCATTTCAGTGAAATTCTGCAATATTTAGTTGAATTAACACAAAGGCCAAGAATAAAGAGTGTGCCGCAGCTACACTGTACACACACGTCGGCCGGACCCACCGAAGATCCCGCAGTCAATCTGTACATCTCTACAACGCAGTATAATTGCCTGTTCATTTACGAAAAGGTTATTTCCAGCTTTGGGTGGATTTCCAAGAGCGTCTTGAAAGAACAAAAGTTCTAAACAGATTTGTATCAGGCTTTTTTTTTTTTTTTTATTTTATTTGTTACTTTAGTTCATGCTGTGTTCAAAATATCCTTCACACACGAGCACACAGAGGTATTTAACCGAGATGGATTTGAAATAATAATAAAAAAACACTTCTATAATTAACAGAGGGTCATGGCATCGCCTCGGAGAAGTCTGATTAAATAATGTCCATATTCCAGGTTAAAACACTTGAACAAAGGAAAAAAGATGAGGGGCAGGAAGGGCCGGTCATGAGGAAGAAAGAGGTTTGGCAGGGAGCAAGTTGGTCTTGAGGATTTTAACCGAACTGGAAGAAGAAATTTCCTGGACCAGAAGCTGGGAAAAAGAAAAAGGAGAGCATTGATTAATGGATGCATTTCTGCTTGGCATTGTTGTTTCAGGTATCTGAAATATAAGCAATATTTTCTATAAATCATTTGAATTTGCTATCCTGATTTCACAGATGTAAGTGAAGCGTCTCCGGTCTCTGCCATTAACGAGAAGAGCGATACGCAGAACGCGTCATATGTTTTGTCCACATAATGGTGTCAGGAGAAGAGACTCTCCGGCTGTGCCAGATGACACACTGACAGCGGGCTCTGTACCGTTATACAAATGTATACTGAATAACGCTGATGAATGGCCTATATTATCCAGATATACCATGCATTACTGGGCTGGCCTAGGACAGAAATGGGTTTGTTTAAAGAAACACTGTTTTAAGCATTTGCTCTGAAAAAAAACTTGTCTTATAATGGAGCAAATAAGGTATATGCATCTATGCTTTGTAATTTTAAAAGAGAAATGGGATATTAAATTAAATCGTACAAATAGATATAATAATGTGAACAAAATATAGAATTGTTTATAATGCAGTTGGCTAAAGCACTCATTTCCAGATTGAAAAACTTTTTCTAAAGACAACCAAGTTAAATATAGACAGATATTACTGTAACTATCATCACAAAAAGCACGAAGCTTCTCTGAATCGGTCATTATATGTACAGGAACACAATGAATATTCTAACAATAAACATAGGCCAATGTTTTGTCATCCGGGAGCCTGTCACACAACGTACGCACAGAACCAATGAGGAGGAGTATTCACAGCACTGTGAGGGATCTGTTGATCCCTTGTGTAGGAGAGTCCTGTCCACAACGGCAGCTGCAGCTGTCTCACCGCCTGGTCTTTTCCCAGCTGTCTGGATACTTTATTGTGAAACCGACAAACTAAACGACCAAAAAGTACGTGGACGCTTATATCTGCTCGTTAGACATCACAGTCCATGGACATTAATATGGAGTCAGCACCTCGTTACAGGTATAACAACTTCAAACTCTAGTGGAGATCCAACAGAGGACAGGTCATTTTTCCAAGCTACGAGCTTCGGCGCTCAACAGTCCCTCTCTCTGTGAGTGTGCGCGGTCTACAGCTTCATGGCTAAACTGGACCAGAGGCTGGGAAAGTTGGCAGTCACTTAATAAAACCTATTCTAATGCCAGTGTTTGACTATGGAGATGGCTACCTATGTGCTTAATTTTATACATTAGCAACAAATGTGCCTGAAACACCCAAACTTAGGGGGGTGTCCACATACTTTTGGTTATAAACAGTATTTCAATTGCCCTCCGATAGACGCGTCGGAGTAGGAAACACAGTAGATGAACAGGTAATGTGTTTGTAACATGTATAATAAATAAAATTTATAATAAAGTCTCACCTTCAAAACTGAAACCTCCAGGGCCATTGAAGAAAGCCTTAAAAATATTGTTGGCATCAAAATCTGGTGAGACAAGGAGGCAAAACGGAGAGGTGTGAGGATATAAACAATGTAATAATCAATATACTATAAGATACACAAGAAATTGTTGCTTTGTGGAAAGCTTATTTTCAACCTGCAGCACATAAAGATTATAATCGGAAGTCCGATCAGATATTATTATCCAGTGCAAAACCTGGGCTTAACACTTTGTAACATTATTGAACTTTTGGAATGGAAAGGGTTAAATTGTCAATGCTATACCATTTTTAAGCTCTCTGCAGATAATCTAAATTAATATTTAAACGTTCTATGGCACGTATGTTTCAGAATATACTAGCATGAAGTGCGCCCACCTATCCCTGGGAAACCTACCTCCCATGTTCATTCCATCCTCTTCGAGGTCCTGCCCGCTATCGTAACGAGCCTTCTTCTTGGGGTCAGATAAAATCGTGAAAGCTTCTCCTACTTCCTTAAATTTTTTTTCTTCTTCCTTTTGAATTTCGGCTGCAGCGCCACTATGTCGATCTACAGGCAAGTAAAGAAAGGTCCATAGAGAAACTTAATTTACGTACGCATCAGAGATGGATACAGATCAAAATAATCGTAGCCTAGTACACCTTGCCAGGCGACCATTGAGTTATTGCGTCCCCCCTTGCATTACCCGGATGATGCATTAGTGCTCGTTTCCTATAGGCCTTCTTTATCTCATCTTCTGAAGCATTTTTGTCCACACCCAGTATCTTGTAATAATCTTTCCGCTTGCTCTTCTTTAATTCCAGCTGTGCATTCTTAAGGAACTGTTTGTGTTCTGCATAGAGATGGAAACCCAAGAGGGATAAAGTTATAGAAAAGATCCTTTGTCTCCCACATCAATGTTTTGCTGATAACTGTAGAGCACCCAGCGAGGGCTCATCTTGGTACAATGACACCATTTCACGGCCCTTACTTGTCACACAATGATACACAAAACTTGGCTATAAACTCAACATCTGGCCGGACTCCAGAAGGACGTCCATCGTGTCCACTGCAAGGCTTAACGTGTACAAGGACACTAAAGAAATATTAAACTGCATGATGTAAAGAGCAAACACTCGAAAATGAAGAAAAAGAAGGGCAACACTTCTTGTCCTGTCTCCGTACTCAAATAGTCATTTTCTGAGTACTTCTCACCTTTATATATTATTTACGCAATAACTTTTTTGTTTTAGTCCCGTTGTCTCTTAAGACATAAAGGTAACTCAAATATGCCGTTTCACATTGATAAATCTTAACATTTCTCTTACGGTATCTCATATCAAGCAAGAAGCCCTACCCAACGTACAGAGAGGGGAACACTCCGTAAAGAGCATAAAAATAACATTACGATTCCTGGGCTTCTTAAAATAATAATGACCAAGGATTTAGTGCGCAGTAAATACCATTCGATGTAAACACTGCTCCCGTTAAGTTAAGTTTTTTTTCTGTGTTCTTACCTTTTGTGTTTTCCGTTTGATAAACCTTTTCGTAATCCCTGACGGCTTCTTCATACTGCTCTGTGCCTGTATAGCTGAGAAACAGAATTGGGAAAGTGAAGGACTACAATCCGATTATACCGACATCCCCAGCGGGTTCGAGAACTACTGACATAAAAGATTTTTTTAACTCGTTTACATGCTGCTTTACAGACAGGTTATTGGAGGTTATCCTCGTAACGGCCAAGGTCAATAAAGTGTTTTTTTGTTTTTTTTAATGTAAAAACACAGATGACCTTTAAATATTACATGCTATTTTGCCTTAATAGATTATAAGATAGTCAACGTATCTGTGGTTTAGCTTGTGCTCCTTAGTAATTCTCTGATATGTTTACAGGTGGGTTTATGTCAAAGCTCCTTATGGCTCCTCAAAGATGGCTCTGGGACACATCTGTTAAACTCTCTAACCTCTAACCCCGACACGTGGAGCGTAACCTACCACTGTGCCCTTCGTAGATATGCCTTGATGTAAGTATCATCCAGTCTTATTGCATTGGTACAGTCTTCAATGGCCTCATCTAGTTTCTTAAGCTGTGGAATACAAAATACAGAAATTGAAATACGCAAAAGCAGGAAATAAAGCTAAATAAAAAATGACTTTAGTGCAACGTAAAACTCATCCTCCCTGTTTAGTACTACAGAAGGGTGAGCGCATTTAACACAACGACCCTTCAGACGCTGAAATAAAAATGCTGTAAACACAATGAAAAAACTATGGGCAACGACCTGCTTTAAGGGATAAAACGATAGCAAAAAATGTGTCAAATTATAAAAGGTCCTTTTTAAAAAGGTAAAGCGACCTCAGATTAGTGATGGATGTTTTAGGACTACATAGTTACCAATAAAAAAGGGAATCTGGCGTAAAGTTTGTAGTAGCCAAGCATTGTATACAACCTGTGACTTCACCCCGCAAAAAAACACAAACACACACACCTGTGAAAATGCTCACCTTTGCGTTGACAGTGCCGCGGTTACAGTACAGTTTGGCATTGGTTTTTATATTATTAGGATCTATGGCAAGTGCTTCAGTGTAAAGTCGGTATGCTTGTTCATAGTTGCCATCTTTAAAAGCTTGGTTGCCTTCTTCCTTCTTAGCTTTTAGTGCCTTTGCATTCTGAAACAAAAAGCAAGATTATTCTGTTAAAAAGGTACCGCAGGAGTCCATGGGCTTCAGACCCCTTTTTTATTTACAGATGACCCAAGCACAGAAAAGCCTATTGCATGGTAATAAATACAATTTAATCTTCAAAAAATAGAGTGGAAAGACGGATGTCCTATATGGGTGGCACCTAAAAGAACCAAGGCCATCAACCTTGAGCGTCCTCGCTGAATGGCAAGAAACCGATGCAAAGTCAGGCATTTGGCTCAAAACACATACTCTGCATGCCAAGCGTGCTTTCTGATGGTCAGGGAACATCTTCAAGGCTTGAACGAAAAACTGTACTGCTTTCTCAATGCAATCTTCGTAATACAAGCAGAGACCTCTCACATACAACGCATCTGCATTGGTGGAGTCCATACGCAAGATATCACTGCAAGAAAAGAGGAGCAATCAGTACGTTTGCAAAGACAGCACAAGATTGTTGGGAAAACTTATCTAAAAACATAAAAGAATTAACATATTATTGAAATGTTAAAGTAGTAAACATTAAACTGCCACACGGCCAAAGTTTCCTACCTGGCCACCGACTGTGCGTCTGGATAGCGGCCAAGCAGAGCCAGGCACTCTGCTTTGAGGATTTTGAAGCGATGGCAGGCAGAGGCCAACTCCAAGGCTCGATCCATGCAGAACACAACCTGGTACAAGAGAGAACGCTGATCAGAGAACCAGGGAAATGCACAGGATGCTCAGACTGAACGGGGTCTTTCTTATCTATCATTCCTACATAACCATCCTGTGACAAGGTAGGATGAGGGCAGCGCGTGACAGCAGCTAAACAGAATTAAGGAACGGCAGACTGACGCAATCTATGAATTTACGAGAGCGCAAAGTTTCCAGAGCACTTTAGGAATCCTCGGCAAATACAAGAACCCGGGGTTTGTCACATTTTGATTCAGACAGTCTTTGGAAAGGTGGGGTGAGGAAAAGGAGGCCTTCAGAACAATTACGATGGCCACTCAACAAAAAAAAAAAACTATAGGTAGTCTTAATTAAACTAAATTATGCCACAACGGCATTCTCGTGAATATTAAAGACAGTTGCGGAAATATAATGGGCGATGACCAAAGTCTGGTGCTGCGCACACAAAAGAATAAAGAGAAACATCATTTCACAGTATACTCAGAATGTTCTCTGTTAGCGCTTTGATGACACCTTCCTTAACACTGTTATTGACTATAATCAAAGAATATTGTGGCCTTACCAAGTCCATCAATTTGTAATGATACACAGGACAGGTGCGGGTTACCTTTCGAAAGTCCCGCTTTTCAAAGTCAGCTTCAGCTATTTTTTCATACTCCAGGACGGCAGCTGCATTTTTCAGCTGAAAATCAATGAACGAACAGAAATAATCCAATTCGGAGGAAGTACGAGAAGTAAAAATCTGATCACAGATTCCGCGCTTTCCAAATCATACGAAATTCTTTACAAAAGGAAATCTATATGGCAAGCGGTGTCACTCATTTTTAAGAAAAATAATCTATTTATTCAAATACACTACCAATTTTCTTTGTTTACTTTGCACGACGACGCAAAACAGCCGACTACATGTCACTAAAGCTACAAGTATAACAAATCACAGCGTTTATTTGATGTGCAATACTTTGGAACATGGTCATTTTCACATGGTTTCTGTTTTCTATTAAAATTAATAGTTACAATTTTGCTTGTGCAAATGGTAGACTAATAATTGTAACTATAAATAAATCTAGTTTATTTGCTAGAATTTATTCTATTGATTTTCTGTAATTTTAGTTTGGCATTGGGAAATCATGTACCTAATAATAATAATAATAATAATAATAATTCTAACACCGGCCGGTATCGGGGGGGGGGGGGGGGGTAAGAACGTGGTACCTCTTGTCGTGCCTGCTCATTATTTGGTTCCAGTTCCACTACTTTCTGAAAGCAGCGGGTAGCTGCCATGGCGTTTCCCAGAGTCAGGTGGCACTTCCCCTCTCGCTGATGGCCCTTCAGGAAGACAATGAGAAGAAGCGCACAGTTTATACGCCAAATAATCCGATGTATAGAGAGGAGTTACATTTGCTCGTAATCGAGGTAAAGAACATCAAAAACTTTCCACACGCGACCTTTTACTTGCTTTTAAAGACCAACCTTTACAAAAGCGTCATCGAGCCGCACCGACTGCTGGGCGTCTTCTAGCGCCTCCCTATACTTCCCGAGCATCATCAAGGTGGCTGCTCTGTTGCCATAGTAACTCGCATTTTTACGGGACCAATCTTAAAAATAATTTAAAAAAATAAAAAAACAGTGAATATTGTATCTGCTAACATTTCTAAAACAAATAAGCATTATGTTCTTAACATTTACATTTTTCCCAATTACCATGGAATGATAGCAGCTACAGACAAGAAAAGCGACATTTATTAAAGCGAACGCATCCTGCGAACGCATCATCTTCCTTCCTCATCACTCTACATACTTATGACATCATCAGACAGAGACGGACATGTTTAGTCACATCTTGTGCCGCACCCCCCATGATATAAGCCCACTAAAGCAGTCATGATACGGGTCACCCGCTCACACTAAGCGGCTGCTTTTAGACATGATCTATACGGCCAGGAAGCCGTGAGCAATGTGCACGTTACATACCAGGGCGAGCCGAGTATAGACTTACTCCGCACGACAGAGAACTGTACAAACACACGCACACACAGGTACACATCCACACACACACACAGGTACACACACATCAATGGTTACACTACAATACCTACGGACTGTAATCTATTTAGAGATTCCTAGTGATTTTTGTACACATTAGTTGAACTTTAGTGTTGAAGTGAAAATGTCGAGATTTAATAAATATATTATAATTATAAGATCTCATAGGTGACTATTAGATGCCATTTGTAATAATGCAGGGCCCGTTCATCATTTCTGCCAGGAACATTCGTCACGCGATACAATCTTCGTAAAGAATGAAGTGACGGAGCTGCCGGGGGTCTCTTTGGGGTAATTTCTCCGCGTTTCTCACCGATGGCTTTCGTGTAATAATTGTACGCCTCGTTATAATTCTTCTGTGCATAAAATACATTCCCCTTCTCTTTGCACGCTTCAGCTTCTCTGTAAAGAAAACATCGGAAGCCATTACTCAAACTATTAAGGGGGACATTTCAGAAACGCACACGGAAATATCATAGATTTGTGTTATTACTTGAAACTGACTATTTTTGTTACGAGCAAAACACGCAGAAAACACGGTAATCGCATAACGTTTCATGGATGGGTTTAATACCCCGGTATCATACAACATACTACCCTACAAGACTCTCAGCCTGGGCTTCTGCCACCAGTATGTTATGGCTTATCCCCCTGCTTGAACATAGGTGACGCAAGCGTATCTTAAAACAATGCAAAGTTAAGGTTTCCTCGGTGACCGCCGTTAAACCCGGCGAGTAACCTCACAGTATTTATGATGAGATATTAAAGAGTTGGTGACCTCGTTTAGAAAGTTCCCAGGAGGCGACGTTATTAACAGCTTTGCTACGGCTTCCTTTTCTATCATTACGTTTTATAGCAGAGTTTGTAAACGGTTAACGTTGGCTTGCCAGCCGGTGATCACATAGTTAACCTGTATGAGGGGTTGATAATTAGGGGCCAGTCTTGTTCTAGAATATTCACGATGGGCTATTTAAGGGTTAATACGCGTGATACTCGGATACACCGCACAGGAACGCGCCCGAGGAAAGACACTTAAAGCGAATCCACCCGTGATTATCGTTTACAATAGCAGGCAGCGTGAGCCTCGATAAACATCCAACATGGTATCGCATTAGTCGGTACATCCGTGATCTGTCGGTACAAAAATACGCCTGCTTTTCATAGAAGGCCTTCGGTTTCACTCCAGCTTCCCACGGGACCCGGTTAGCACCAACCGACAGTCAAAACCGGCGACCGGTTTTTGGATCCGCATACAGATGACCCGCGACCCCGTCCCCCAGGCGAGCGCTCGTAGCATTTTTACCTCTCCCGTTCCTCAGCGCTCCTCTCCGGTTCCTCTGGTGTCATCATCACGTCGCAATCCGCGGTGGCTGCCATTTTACCGCCGGCTTAGAGGGGAAGGAGAAAGAGAAGCGACTTCCGGGTCTTCCAAACGAAAGCGAGTGTAACCTTTCTAACACCATAGAGACAAAAAGCCGTGTACAGACAAACCGGAAATCCCTTTCCCGTCATCTTGGAAATGGCAACGGCCCCGCTTCCTACAATTAAAAAAAGCTTACCATGAATACGATGGTGAATTGTAAGAAAAGTGTATTTTATTTATGATGTTTTCGTTTCAAAACGTTCCCCAAAAATATCCGGTGTTTCTCTAGGAACCCAACTCTGTATAGTGCGTAGAAAACCAGTTTTAATACACAAGCCTAGCACCGATGTTTACATGCGTTATATATATATACTTTATTTACTTTAATTACATGACGTCATGGTGGGAATTATACAATTCGTTATATTTCAAATGTATTCTTCCCAAAGTCTTTCGAAATCAAAACGAAGAATCCGCAGCGAGTAGCGGTTCCGATGGACATTCCCAGTACCGCTAGGTGGCGCTGCACCCGCGGAAGTCACTTCAGGTCTTCAGCCCGTTTCCTCTGACCCAACCTCCACAAACTGACGGGAAACCGGAAGAATTTGTAAGCTCATCCCGGGTTATTGTTATTATTTGAGGTATGTGCGTTTTCGTTTTATATCTGCAAAAAATACATTAAAATGATCCGTGCCCTTCACGTAGACAAAGTCACTCTGTCCCTACATCTAATTCAGGAGGAGAAATGTGAGGAGAAGAGACCATCATCTAAAACAAGAGGGTCAGGGGGTTACATGTAATGTAAGGAAGTTTTACTTTACTGAGAGGGTGGTAGATAAATGGAACAGACTCCCATCAGAAGTGGTAGAGGGTAATACTGTAGGGGAATGTATGGGAAAGGCGTAAAGCTAAGACATGAGTCGTACATCAGGAAAAATGGTCAGATCAGACAAGTCAATTACATGCCGTCAAATTCTATGTTTCTAGATATTCAGCAGCTTTATCCGTGAACAAAAAGTTACATATACACAACAGTGAAAAAATAATAGGTGGAATTACAGGAAAATGTTAGTTATGTCAAATGTGGTGTTATCGCCATAGCAACCAGCAGAATGGTCAGCAGGAACACCACATTGGTTGCTATAGTGATGAGCAACCACTGTTCAAACGTCACGCCAGAATCACTTTATATAATCTATACGTCTAATATGCCTATAATTTGTCTGTTTTCTTATGAAATGATTTATTAGTTCCGAGGGTATCTCGCGCGGTTCCCAATGCCCAAATTCAAGACCCCATTCTTTATTATAAATTATATTATAATTAATAATTTAAATAATTTGATATAATAATTAGAAGTGTATTATAATTGTTATAGGTTATGATTAAATTCATGAATATCCAGATTGGATCCACGGTCACTCCGGTGGATCGCGTTAGGATAAATGTAAAACCACTAACAATAAAACTGGTACAAAAGGAGAAGGCGGCTCTGCTCTCGCAAGCTTACAATCTAGGATTTTTATTTTTCATTCTTAAGACAATTTTGGCCCAATAATCCTAGCCACATTCATTTAACATTTATTTATTAGAAAGTATGATTCCTGCCATTGCCCCCAACGGTGTAGTTGATGTCTTTGTTTCTTGCAGATCTGCGTTGAGATGGGGAAGAGCTGTAAGGTGGTATTATGCGGGCAGCATTCTGTAGGAAAAACCGCCATTTTAGAGCAACTACTATATGGAAACCACGTGGTTGGTAAGTAAATGTGATTTATTTCTTTCCGTCTCTTGTAACGCATGAGTTGACTGGAGAGTTGTTGTTCATCTCGCATGTTGAATGGCGTCCGTGGGAGCGTCTCCTGGAAGAACTGACGGGATGTGGTTTAACCCCTTAATGACCAAGCCCGTACATGTACGGGCTCAAAATGCATTGTTTTCAATGGGTTTAGGGGCTGCCCATTGTCCTTAAGGGGTTTAATGCTTCTTCTAAAGTGTGTTTGATGGTTGGAGTGTCCCTGAGCCACGTGAATACACTTTGTGGAAGTTTAGAACCAGTAGTCTAAGAAGAGCGAAACGTTATGTCCCAGGAATCGACTCTCGCCCTTACCTTACTATTCAAGGATTTATTGAACGAAATCTTTTGCAGGCTCAGATACAATGGAGACCCAGGAGGATATATACATTGGATCGGTGGAAACGGATCGTGGAGTACGGGAACAAGTTCGGTTTTATGACACTCGTGGATTAAGAGAGGGCGTTGAGCTGCCCAAACATTGCTTCTCAGGGACGGACGGTTATGTTCTGGTGTACAGTGTGGATAACAAGGACTCCTTCAAGCGTGTGGAGGCTCTCAAGAAAGAAATCGATAGATCCAAGGATAAGAAGGAGGTAACCTGTGCATAAAAATAATAATCTTAATTCCTTTTGTGAATACCTTGATATCCATAGCCTGTCTGCAGCTAATGCCCCCATTTCTGTTTATGGCACCCATACAAAGAACACAACCATTGGTTGTAAAAAAAACTCCAAATTTTAGAGCACTGAAAATATTTCCAAAACCAAATCCAAGGCCATTAGATTCTAAAACTATTGGCAAAAAGACCGTTTCACACCAACTCCCAGGCAAACTGGGAGCGCGCATTGATGCTTTACAACTCGCCAACCTCGGTATCCATTACGAAGGGGCCGTTTAGTGACTTTCACCAGCAAAAAGGACTAAGGTTATCCTAAACCTCCTTCCATTAACCTCTTTGCATTAGTTATAAAACACATTAAAACAATATGAATGGAGCAACCAGGGCAGTTAGACAGAGGTCTACGTCACAAAGCGCAAATCCTTTATTACAAATATGTTAAAAACACAAAATATGAGCAGTTATACGATCTGTTGATAAATCATAAGGTTACTTTTGGAGACAAATCCCTGTTAATTTCATAGCATTTGAAGCAGGTACAGTAGGTGACCATCAGAGGACACAGCAATAGATCATCAACTATGAAAGTTTTAGTAAAGTGCATTGCACTGACCTCTGACCTCTTTCTCACCTCTAAATGATCTTATCTTCAGGTGACCATTGTGGTTCTGGGGAACAAGTCTGACTTACAGGAACAGCGACGGGTGGATCAAGATGCTGCACAGCAGTGGGCCAAGGCTGAGAAGGTCAAACTGTGGGAAGTGTCTGTAGCCGAGAGGCGCACACTTATTGAGCCTTTTATTTTCTTAGCTAGCAAAATGACCCAGCCCCAAAACAAGTCTGCTTTTCCCCTTACCAGGCGAAACAAGGGCAGCGGATCTCTGGACAGTTAGAGCTCCAGATCCATCTACCTTTTCTGTCTCAATGCATGCTTGGCTATGGATTGGGAGAACCATTCATCGTGCATGCAACAACTATTACCTTCTGAGATTTATTCCCTAACACATGTCAACAAGGTAGAGGGTATGGGCTCCTCGGTTTCAGTAGTCTTAAAGAATAAAAGCTCATCCTGGCGTATTTTTTTTATAGTTGTCTGCTGAATGGAGACGTTTTGGTCCATTGCAGATGCTGATTCTTTGTAAGAATGGAGTACATATAAACTGCTTGTCCCAGACTGATCATTTTTTATTGAACCAGCTATATATAATAGCATGTACCGTTTTATCAATGTTCTTGGTGTTCATATATGTGTGTATGTATGTGTATATATGTATGCTAAATGTTTTAAAAACCCTAAACAAGTTGCTGCCTTTTCTTTTGGTTTAACGCTTTTTCTTTGAAAAGAAATATTGACTTTGCTGCATGTGTCTAATGAATCTTTAAGTTAAATCAAAAGTTTAAGTGATGTGATGATCATTCAGAACCCATACTAGAAAACACATGCTACCTGTGTGCCTAAATGTCACTCACACTCTCATTCTGGTTCACTCTCTCTCACGCTCTCGAAACGTTTCCCCATCTTCACTGCCATCCACTTCTGTGTTTCTGCATCTTCTTGTTCAACTTCTATCGTCTTTAAACGTTTCCCTACCTTCTCTGCCGACCACTTTCACTTCTGTCAAAATGCCGGCGCTTTCGGTGCCGTCCTCTCATCCGTTTGGAGGAAAGCACATAACCTGGAGTGAACTTCCTCCAAAATAACGTTCCTTCCACAGTTTTGGTGGAAGTTCACTCCAGGTTATGTCCTTTCCTCCAAACGGATGAGACGAAAGCACCAAAAGCGCCGGCATTTTGACAGAAGTGAAAGTGGTCGGCAGAGAAGGTAGGGAAACATTTAAAGAGTGCGAGAGTGAGTGAAAGTGACTGAGGGTGCCTCTGTGCACGAATGTGCCAAAAGCAAACCAAACAACCAAATCATTTTTGGCCCATTTGGACGTTTACTACATATTGTTGTTACAGGTCAATTGTAAGGTGCGTAAGAAATTCCAGTTGGCGCATGTACAGTGAGTCCACCCCTCACATTTTTGTAAATATTTTATTATATCTTTTATTATATGTGATAACGCTGAAGAAATTACTCTCTGCTACAATGTAAAGTAGTGAGTGTACTTTACAATTTTGCCCTAAGATAACCTCATGTAAATGTCTGCCAGAATGGCGCAGCTTCTGGGGACGTCCTCTCCCCTGATTGCAGAGTATGGGCGAGGCATCACTGCAAGGTCCGCCATTTTGACGGAAGTTCCTCTGGAGGTTATGCCTGCGGAGATGCAGACGAAGATAGAAGAGAGAAAAAGAAGATAGAAGAGAGGAGAAAAGAGAACAGGAAGATGCAGAGCAAGAATGTGCGCGACACGGAAGAGGATGGCAGAGAAGGTAGCGAGACGTTCAGAGAGCGTGAGAGAGTAAATGTGCGCGTCAAAGAATTTTGTTTCTCCGAGGAACAAAAGGGAAGGAGACTGAATTTTTTGTCTAAAACGAACTGAAGAATGAAGCCAAATAGTTCTTTAACCCTTGGCGCATGTCTAGTATGTGCTGATTTCTTTCTCTGTTTTGTGTACATATTGGTTATTCTTATTTTAGAAGCTTTCATGCTCTTTAGGCTGTGCTCCCCTTTCTGTAGATTATATATCGGTGTGGTGACCCGGTAGAAGGTGTTGCTCACACGACATAGTGACCGTGACACAGACCGAGTTACATCACCGACACTAATTCTGTATTCACTACTGCAGGACGGAGATAAAAAGCCAGCTGCTCCCCATGTCTATTCATCTCTCCCCAGGGCAAAACTGACACATAATGATAATAACGGAGCAATCAGTGCAATGAGGGGGTTACTTAATTACATTGATAACACTCAAAAGAGACAGCCTGCGTTTCTCACACACAATCTCAAACATCATTTCGGCTGTGTATTTTTTAGGAAGCAGCGCAACAAAGAAAGGATGTGTCTTATCAAACATGTTTTATTTGAATTGGTTCATTTACATCCAAAAATATTAAATAAACAGTCGCCGAAGTCTGGAATAAAGGGAAAAACGGGTTAATCGGACCGTTGCTCTAACACAGTTCACTGCAGGTTGTGGACAGCGGAATTGAGAATTTTTTTACCCCCAAAGCAATCAACCATGTAGAACCCGTCTGGCACGAGCACGGCCTAAGAGGACTTCCCACATCTCATTGTCCTGCCTGCTGCTGGCATCCTTGCTACCTGACGGCTGTTGAAGTCCTTGGGAATCTGAGAGGGGTTGCTGGGCATGTACTGGGTTTCTAGTGAGCTCTTCAGTGCAGGGACAAATTGTGCTTTTCTACCACTGACAAAACCACATACATTTCTAATGCCCGGAAACGTTCAGGGTTAATGCGTGGCTCTAGGAGAGGCGTTACATTTGGCATACAGTAAGGTTCAGGTTATCATCTCTAAAACAAACGACCGCATCCAGGCCGATGTCTGATTGCAAATGTGCAGTCGGTTCGGCTTTGTGACAATTAGTCCTGATCAGAATGCAATTTATGTTTGTGATTAATTAAAAATATATTGGATTTGGCCTGGTTATAGCCCCTCCCCCCATCAACTATGGATGTATTTGGTAAGAAAAATGTCTGATTTACAGTACATTTTGTCAACGCCACGCTATAGGTCATACAGTATTTGATCAATAATGTCAGAACGCGTATTACCTGTCTCCCAGTGGAAGCAGTAACATCGAATGCTTGGACCACTGAAATGCAATTTGGACTACGGAAATGCAAACTTTATGACATTTCACGTTCATAATGTGTCTCCTTATGTAAGTTTGTGAAATCAGGCTTTTCTGGATTCTAGAAATTCAACATCTTAACCAAATCCTCCCATATTCACCAAAGCAGAAGACGCCCCCCCCCTATAAATACCCAGTAAGAGATATTAAAGTACAGAATACCAGGATTTTATACATATTCTTTAATGCCTGGCCATGCGAGAGTTTGCAGAGCGTTACTGCTTTTCTTTAAAAAGTTATTTTTACCTAGAAAAACCACGGAAGCTCCACATGCAAGCGACCATCGCTCCTGATTCAGAAGCAGGCAAAATAAGTGTTAAGCGTGGAGAGTCTCGAAAAATATCACGCAGCGCGTCTGCAGGTCATTTACACTCCGTTTCGTGTTTGCTATGATAGTCCGTGACGCGGTTTCGTTATTACCCTCTGAAAATGTCCCGTCTTACAATAAAACATCCAAAACCCAAAACTTTTCAAAAGTCATGATGTGGCCCCGTTACCAAATGTATTGCTAACGCCTGACCTAAGTGCTCTGCATCATTGATAACACGTAGCTCATATTTTTATTGTAAATGGTCATATTTTAGGAATGGATATTGTAATTACTGTTATAATCAACAAAAGAAGCTTCATTCCCTGTTATCTTAAATTAAGTGCCGTTTTTAACCCAGTATTTTACCTTGAGAGTTCTTGTTGGATTTGTAGCCGCTTTACTCCCTTCTCAGATTTTGGGCTAAGACCTACTTGCTGTCAACCAACAGTTTTTATACATTTTTGGCACATTTATGTCACAGCTGTACGCAGACGGAAGGTGTGCTATGTATAAAGCAACAGGCAGAGGCAAACGAGGAAGCCCATGTAATAGTTACATTAAAAAGTATTTCTCGTGGTTCTTAAAGGGGATTGGAAACTGCACTTTGTGAGTTTAGAGCAGGCTTCTTTTAAGATATTATATATATATATATATATATATTATATATATACTGACAGCTGTACCCGTTACATGGTGACTTTTTGGTTGAGCTTGCTGAATCTGCAACCTATTGGTTTTCTTTAATTCTTGTTTTTGCCCTCTACTAGAAATTGACAACAAAGCCAGGATCTATGGAAGCTTTAAAACGTAGTGGATACCAGCCTCCACATCCCTATCTGCTGTTTAAGAGGTTGTAAGAAAGGCCAAAGCACCCTAGGGTAGTGAGATTAAGAACACGGAAGATCATTTCTGCCCTTCTGGCAAGGATGAGAGGGAAGAGGAGAAACGAGGGTCCCATGGAGCTCAGCACATTGACTGCAGGGTGCGTTGGCACGATGCCCGCAATGCTTTCCGCAGTGTCCCAGAATGCCATTAAGGTTAATAGAGAAAAGTTTCATAGCCTATTTCTGACCAATTTAGACGCACGTTCCTAGTGATTCTGTCCGTACGATGTTTTTGTAAACGTCGTTTATTTGTGGATTACGAGAACGAGCGCTTGCTCATCTCTGGGAGCTGGCAAAAGATTTCACGAGAGTCGCCGCAGGCAGTCGCTATCTCTCTCCGTATCACCAAACTACTGTGATTTCTGTTAGCAGTGGCTTTGCCCGCTAGGAACTGCAAATCTTTCTTAAAAAAAAAAAGGAAGAAGTGCTACTCCTCTACACAAAATATCAAGGTACGTATTATATAAAGTAACATGGCCAGAGAATTAACAATAAAATTATAAAAACACATTATTTTATTTTAAGGGACGCGTGGACCTGTTGAAAACCCCTGTTTGATTACAAATGGCTCAAATGCCTTTTTTAGCAATAAATTTCATTGCACAAATTCCGTATAATCTACGTAAACATAAGCATTGTGCAAAATGCATTTCTATATGCTCTCTATTCCTCTTTATTAGTTCTATAGATTATATATTTTTATAGAATAATCTGCTTCACTATAAACATCTACTTTTCCTTGTTTGCTGGACAAAATAATTTGACGTATGCTTTCTTTTAGTGCATTAACATGCTATTGCAGGAAGGTTTTTTAACTTAACTATTTAAACCTCCGTTCATCGATATGAATCCATCTGCGAAAAAAGTAGACAACGTAAATTGCATTGCTCTGTACACAGTATATCTGTTGAAACCTTTTTTCTGCTAAACAACGGGACATTGGTTGGGATTGAGGCAAAGCGTGCAATAAGGCAATCTATAAAATACCTGGCTTCTGGGCAAAGTCAGAAAATCAAACTCAAAAGCTCTGAAAAATGTGTGTGCTAACAATACTCTGTAGTTCATAGATCATCATATCAGCTGCTTCCCGTTACTATCGCCTGCTTCCCGTTACTATCACCTGCTTCCCGTTACTATC
>VKOC01026809.1:0-17687 GCA_009364415.1 Spea multiplicata
CCCCCTTCGTGGGGACCAGAGCCACGTTGCCGGCGTGTTCCCCAGCTCCCCGCGCGGACGCGGGGAGTGAAGAACAGACCACCCGAGCCGGCGACAGGGACCGGGACCCTGCCGCGAGCAGACGCGGTCTGCCACGGGAGGTAAGTCCCGGACCTTGAGTGGCACGTACCGTACGCCGGGCGGTACGTGCCTTACAGTAAGTACTATTACTGTGGAAGTGGAAGCATCTAGGAGTAACAGCTCAGCCACGAAGCAGTAGACCAAGCAATCTTACAGAAAGTTGCTGAGTGCTGAACTGGTAGTGAGTTAAAATCACCTGTTCTCTGTAGCATCACTCACTGCATAGTCCCAAACTACCTCTGGAAGCAACATCAGCACAAGCACTCTGTGTCAGGAGCTTCATGAAATTGTTTTCAATGGCCAAGCGGCTGCACACAAGCCAAAGATCACTTTGCGCAATGATAGGCTTCAGCTGAAGTGGTGTAATGTACATCACAGCATACTCTGGAACATACTCTGGAATGTTTCATCCTGGGTGATGAATCATGCTTTACTACTTGGAAGTCTGGATTTGGTGGATGCAAGGAGAATCTACCAGAATGCATAACTAGAATCCTGCCATTAAAACTACAGCATACAAAGACATTTTAGACAATTGTATGGTTCCAACTTTGTGATACCAGTTTGGGAAACGCTTAACATGTTCCAACATGACTGTGCCCTTGTGCACAAAGCAAAGTTAATAAAGACTGGGTTTGACAAGTTTGGTGTGGAGGAACTTGGGTGTCTTGCACAGTGCTCTCAGCCGAACCCCATGGAACACCTTTGGGATGGACTTGAACACTAATTGCGAGCCAGGCCTTCTTGTCCTACGTCAGTGCCTGACATCACCAATGCTCTTTTTTGCTGTATGGGCACAAATACCGACACACACTCAAAAATCTGGTGGAAAGCATTTCCAGAAGAGTGGATGCTCTTATGGTCACAAAGGGGGACTTCATTATAATGACCATGGCCTTGAAATGGGATACTCAATAAGCTCATATAGGTGTGATGGTCAGGTGTCGACATGCGTTTGGTAACGCAGTGTACTGTACATACAGGGGAGTACAAATGAAACTTTTGCAGGGTGGCGTGAAAATACACCAGTGTCTAATATTAGTATGCAGATGCAATAAATAATGAATCAAGATCACAACAAGATGGAGAATTAAACTAGAATCCTTAGTAATTTTAGAACCAAGGTTGTATTTAGCCTTTCAATACTTTAACCCCTTGATGACAATTGACGTGCCAGGCACGTCACCGAAAGACTGTTGGCCACAACTGACTTGATGATATATTTTTTCTTCCAAACTGTTTTGCTGTAATGCCTCAATGTTGAGGCATTCAGCAACACCGAGATCTGCAGCAGGGGCTCCATGTGGATGTCAACGTCCGTCATATATATTATGACGGACGTCATATATAATATGCCTGATTTAAACGGTGTCGCCGAAATGCCTCGATAGCAAGGCATTCAGCGACGCTGAAAACCCTATGGAAGTCTATGGAAATCCTTAAATTCTAGGGGTGTGTAGTTTTCAAACATATATGGTTTGAGGGGGGTGAATTGAAGTGGTCAAAGATGTCCCAAATAGAACATGGGGTCAGTATGACCATATTTGAAAAAAATATTGTTTTGATATAGCAATATGCTGTTTGCCCTATAACATGCAAAGAAAAAACCCATAAACTCAGGACAAATATTAGAATCTATTTAGCACGTTCTTTCATTAAGTTTTGTAGAAGAGTAAAAGATTTTTTAAAATAATGTTATACTTTTTTATAATAGTAAATCATATGATACGATCAAAATAGTGGTGTCTAAAGAAAGCCTTCTTGTCCTGAAAAAAAACAATATATAACTTGTGTGGGAAAATTACAGCTAAACACAAGCACCACAGAAACATTCAAAGCTATTGTCACAGAGGGTACAAAAAATAAAATCAGCCATTGCCACAAAGGGGTTAACTATAAACATAATTTGAGCATCCAGATTATGGCTAACAACCATCACATGAAAACAGTGAACTATACAATTTATAAAATTTGTAAAGACATTTCAATCTTGGCCCAGTAGTGTACAACTTGTCGGTCAAGAGACACTGGATATATCCACTTTGAACAGCAACTTTTAAACCTCGAGACTTTGATTCTGAATACAAAACACGCTTTCTACTTTCTTTTTACAAGAAACATAATTCATTCATCATGAATTTACCAGATAATTACATTATGGTTAATACGAGACATTGCATGTTGCATGTGTTTCACATAACCTAAAATAAAGTCTAACTCAAATCGGGTTAATATGCATATGCTGTACTATTAAATCATTCTTCAAATGTACAGTACTTTGCTTTTGGAGTTATACACAGGAACAGTCTGTACCTTGTCTCCAGGTATCAATAGCAAAAGGATTGCCAAATTTATCTCCATTTTTTAAATGTTTAAACAATTAAAGAGGTAGTTTCTCTTGGAAGTCTATTTTGTTCTGTGAAGATGTTTGTAGGTGATGATTTCTCATATTTTAAACGTTTTGCTGTAATTGGATCCTGGAGCAAATTTGTAAAAAGGCTTAGGTGAAGTTAAGCTTAACTATGCATTATGATGGGCAAACCTTGGCTAGATTTTTGTCTGCAAAAATTGATGTATTTACAGTATTACACAAGAGGAACTGGGTTTGCTCTATTATTGCATGTGTAGGCAACATTAATCAGCCAAACACAAGATCAAAAAAGCTATTTTCACTAAAGTTGCACTTGATTGCAGAGTTTGCAGGAGAGTTGTGTTTTCTACTTCTTTATGCATTGCGAAGGGCCAACACAAGGTATCTTCTCCAGCAAGAAAAGCTTACTTACTAAGCATTGGGGATCTGACCGGGGGGGGGCAGTGATTTGACTGGTACAACATCATTACTTAAAGGGAAAAACCTTTAGCACTGGTGAACGAAAGCAACTAGAGAGTAGTCATTTTTAACTGGTTTATTTAGTTGGATTTATCTAGGAATGTTTGTTTACACCTAAGAATACTGCATGACCTATATGAAAACCTTGTCTTTATTGTCTAATGGAAGGATAGCTGAAAAACTCAAATCAAACCATTGATTATACAGTACCAGCATAGACCTTGCCCGAGGAGGTCATTAGGGTTGGCCTTTTATCATATAATAAAGTCAGTGGATTGCACCCTGCCAACTTCCAGCAGAGATGAGCCAGCATACACGTTTAAGCTTCCTTCATAAAGCATATAATTGCTTAAGAGAAAGGAAACTATAAGGTTTATAGTAGTTTAGGTTGAGAAAAGACTTGCGTCCATGAAGATCAACCCTTTTCCTATTCCTTGTTAATTGCTGTTGATCCAAAAGCGTGCGACCTTCATTATGGAGAGAAACTCAACAATTTGCTCTCCACACAATGCAAAGAAGAGACATGCATCCTTACTCTTAAACAGCTTTCTCAGCTGGATTAGGGTATTCATGCCATTTATACTCCCTACTCCTCAGTATTGCTTTATCCAAGATCATATAGCTTTGTTAAATGAGGAGCAGCTCATTTGCTTGAAAGCATTCTGCTTTGTTGCTTTAAGGAATCGTCTCCATCACAGACTCATACTGTATGGTTGCTGTAATTCTCATCTAGATCTACATTCATTCTAATGTGAAAACACAATGATTTAAATAACTTTTACTTTTTTATATTTAGCACATTATGTTTGTTTTGGACATTGTGTTATCGCCTCTTCACCTATCACTAACAGGTAATGGTGCAGCAGTAGGTAGGTTAATGTGCCGTACTAATAGCTGATAAGGTCATGTATGTCCTTAAAATACAGCATTTTGTTTGATCATTCAAACTGTAACTGGTACAAAACACAAGAGGTTGTCATACACTGCTCTGTAAAGTAATTAAGGTAAAGTACACAGGAAATTAACCATCTGATGCAGCACAATAACAGTGATTAAATATTCAACATATTGTTGGGGCAAAAACATTCTGTACATAAAAACAAAGAATGATGGGAACTGTACATTTTGTATAGTTTTTATAACAAAGATACAAATGTACTGTTCATAATAGGTTGTTAACAAAAGCAAGGCCCACTTCTTATTATAAACCAGAATGTTTGTATATATGTGTTCATGTCATTGATAATTCTGAATACTGGTTGCTAGGGGTGGGTTAAGGGGGCTAAAGCTCATCGTTTGCTGAAGTATATTCCAGCCTAGAGCCTCTGGAAGTGCCTGTTGAATCCTTCTTTGGTACCCTTTCAGGCCCCATGCTCCCATGCGTCTTGCTCCCATTGTCCCAGAGAAGGTGCAAATTAGATTGAAGATAGGGCTGTACACTAGGTAAGAGGGAGCGAGAGGTAGGGCATGTGCATGTACTGTATGCATGTATAAGTGGATGGTGTTAGAATGAGTGTGTGTTATCATGACTGTGCATTAGAATGGGTATTAGCATGACTGCATGTCTTAATATTAGGCATTAGTGTGTGGCTGTAAGCATGACTGTGTGTTAGTATTCGGCATTACCATGCATGTGGGTGTGTCTATGGTTAGTGGCACCTGAGAAGGGAGAGAGTGTGTGTATGAATTAGTGTCGAGAGAGTGAGTGGGTTTTACAGTGAGTGTAATGGCACAAGTAAGCTTAAACCCAAGACTGATCTGATCAGGGATGCATTGTACGACAGGTTATTAAGTGGCTTTCAGTTCTTGGTTGAGTTGATCTCAAACATTTGTGTATGTTAAATTTTGAATTTAATTAAATCTACCTTCTGTCTCAGGCTGCACTGTGGTATTGTACAGTGAAGTACTGTATAAATAGCACAAAACCTGTTAATTCCATTAACTCTGTTCATCATCTAGAAACATGATCAAATAGACAGCAAGTGTGATGACTGACGTTATTCTGTAACACCTGCTTATGCATATAATTGATGAGTGCTAAATATTTGACAAAACGTTCTTCATAAATGTATGAATAACATTTTCAATACACTAGTCTGTGTGTTTTCATGCCATGTCTCTTAAGAAGATGTGATTATTTGTCGTGGTTGGACAGATTTTGATAATGTTTAACAATGAAAGAATGTTAATCATAGGTAACCAGGGGCAGAAAGTAATTCGATGGTGGAAAGTAGCTAAGCTAGAAGTCACAATTAGTTGAATGTATATAAATGGTAAGTCTCAAAATGACACTATGTCCTCCGGTAGCAGGTCAAAACATGTCATGTGACTGTTGTGTATTTACACATATTTTGTCAGTGCCTCAGCAAATTCAGTTATTTAAAGAAGCATTCCTTTCTTAATTATAACTGTTTCCAAGCTAAATGACATTTCAAGAGAGAAGCAGACATGACTGTTTTCGAAGAACTAGTACTACATAATTCTTTAGTCCACTCTACTAAGGCAGCATCCACAGTATAATATGTATATTTATCATTTCTATTGTCTGTGTCACCATAGAGAAATGTAAGTGTTATTCAGTTGAAATTGCGTGGAACACCTACTGAGTAGACTGAGGACCATGTGCTTATTACATTACTTTCCCGATTTAAACCCCCATTGGTGTCAAAACGTTTTTGTTACAAAATTTGAAATGAAGGAAGAGAAAATTGGAATTATAGCTGTGTTATAGCTTTTTAAACGTGAAGTACTTGCTTTACTAAAACCTTTTCTAGAGAAATAAAAAACATTTCAAAGTGGGTTAGAGCTAGGATGACCTAGGATCAGCCATGTTCTCCAGGACACATATCATTTTAATATGTTAAAATGCTGCCCTGCAGTATGTGGGATGTATAGATTTGTGGAATGGAACCAATTAGTCACTGGCAACTTTATTTGTTACACTTTGCTAGTATCGGGTTAGACCCTTTTGCCTTCAGACCTGCCTTTATTCTTTGTGGCATACTTTCTACAAGGTGCTGGAAATATTCCTCAGTGATTTTGATCCAATGATTTATGGAACAATAAAACAAATGTTAACTAGTAAAGGCTATTGACGGGTTTCTACTGTCTTTATTAACAAAGAGAACTGCACAATTCTTTGATGGTATATAAAATAGCTAAAGGAGTAGATTGGTCAGTAGGTAATAATAAATGCCCAGAGCCTGAAGACGTTGATTAAGATAATGTCTAGGTCATGTTTCTAGTAATCCATGTCAAAAAGTACATTTTCCTTCTTCCTTAAAGATGAACTGTGTACATTAAATCTCTGAGTAGAATATGCACAAATCTAGATATTGTAACAAAATAAACTTGTCTCTAGATATAGTTTAATTAGAGCCTAATGTTAAAAATACCTTGGCTAAACAATCTCAGCTTACAGCCAGACTGTTCTCAATTATACAAAATAAAAATGGCTATAAATCTAATATACCCCACATTACTCTGTATGGTTTTTTTGTGAAATAGAGAATTATTCATGCTGTTTGTATGATGATGAGACTTGGCTGGGTGGCTTAGATGTGGAAGCTCTTTAGCATCTTTAGAGTGATGAAATTAAAGCGTGAGCATCTTTGTGAATTCTGAGTGTGGTCTACATTATTATGTTTATACATCTTCCTGTTTGTCCTAATGCATATTTTTTTGTATAAACACCATTTTTCTATGAAAAGCTACTAGCAGGGCCATCTTTAAAATTGCTTGGGCTTTCCACTAGCATGTAGCAGTACAAGCATTAAGGGGGTTGTCTTCGTTCATCGAGCGGACATTCACTGGCTGGCAGAGAAGAGAATTCCCTGCAGCGCTGCGGGGAATTCTCCTCTCTGGCAGCTGGGAAAAGTATGCGCAATGTGCGTAGACAACGTCCGCTGCGGCCCGGTGTAAGTGCCGGCAGCAGCTGAGGTTACAAAAAGGAGGATCCAGGTACCCTGCAGCGCGGCGGAGGATCTGGATCTTAGTCTCATAGAAGACGACCTCGACTATAAGACGAGGGGTATTTTTCAGAGCATTTGCTCTAAAAAAAAAAACAAAAAAAAAACCCAAAAAACCTTGTCTTCTAATCGAGCAAATACGGTAATATGTACATTTATCGTTTCTATTGTCTGTGCACTAGCATGCCCTCCATTCCAACACAAAAAAGCAAAAAAAAAAAAGTACTTGCAACACTGACCTCAAGGACTTCCCTGACTTCCCTGCTTCTGACTCTAGCGTGACTTTGTGAAATGTTCTCACACCGCAGGGGATGAGCACAATACTATGCCGATTGCATAGTTAATGAATGGTGTTGGTTCAACAAGTCCGGTACAGGTACTCTCTAGCAGTGGTATGCCATATTATTGTATAGTGAACCAGACACAGACAGTGGTATTGCTCCTATTATACAATGATCCAGACACTGAGGGTGGTACAGCATAACTCTTATCACTAGATAGTGACCCGGACACAGAGTGGTACTGCATTATTTCTATTATGGTACAGCATAACTTCAGCCACTATATGCTGAGCCAGACATTAATGGTGGTATGACATATTTCCTATCACTCTAGTCTGAGAGTTAATTTGATGTTTGTTGCTTTTTACTATCACTCACACTTATACTCTCTCTTATCCTTACTCATGCTTTCACACTCACTCACTCTTACTCACCCTCTCCCACTTTTACTTACATGCTTTCTTCCTCTCTCAATGTCTCCCTACCTTCTCTGCCAACCACTTCACATGCCTGTCTCCTTTTCCACAGCTGCTTTTCTTCTCTTGCCTCTTCTTCTGTCTTCTTTAGTTAGGGGTTCTCTGTTATTTTCCACCAAACCATCACGCCTCATGCCCATCACATCCAGTCACCACATCTCACATATATATCTCCCCTTATCTCTTCATGTCTTCCTCCTATTCTTTCTTCACTCTCATACCTGTTTTCATACCTTCTCTGCCGACTACTTCCTCTTCTTCATTTTCTCTCTTCTCTTCTATCTTCAATCCTTAATCTGTTATCTTCTTTCTTTGTCCGCATATCCGTGGACATAACCTGGCAGCAACTTCCGCTAAAATGTCAGCACTGCGGTGATGTCCTCCCCGATCCTCCAATCGGAGAAGAGGACTTTACAGCAAGCACTGCGCACGCTCAATGTGAACTATCCAGTTCAGTACAACATATAGGGGGACATTGAAATCCCATCAAAAAGTCAGCCATTGTATACTGTAAGTCCTACCTAAAAGCCATGGTAATATGGATAATTGATGGCTGTATGTCAAGTAAAACTGAAAAGATTTGGTAGTGCCCCCAAATCATAGATTAGCCATCTCTTTACTAGCCCTCTCCTGAGGAAAAGCCACCTCTACTATAAAAGGGGGCCATCATTGTTACATTGCTAGGTACTAAAGATTACTCCAGTTTATTAAAGTTAAATATGGATCTCTGGGCCAATCACCACACACCCCATGAGAAGTAGGAGCAACATTATATTGTGCAATCACATTCACTAACCTGGGCTTGATGCTGATGCAGTGATAATGTGGCTTAAAGGACATACGTTTCTCAAGCATTGACTCTTGTCCGAGGCAAGTCATTTCACAGATCATATAATTTCTGCAACATAATGAAGTATAAACTACAAGAGATGTTACTCATGGGGATGAAGTTCATTAAATTATAATTCAGAAAAAATCATAGTATATTAACAAATCATGTGGCACTTGATGTTTTAGATTATGCACCACAAAAAGTTTCTTTGTTTATAAATTGATCTAAATATATTCCAGAATGGTGGAAATGTCATTTTAGAGCTTCATCGGTTGAAAAATGGGGTCACTGTTCAGTAATTAAGGATAGGATGCATGGAATTATAATAGGATTGAATGGATTCCTTACACTTATTCTTAGTTCTTCCATGCATACTTTGTAGAACTGTGTTAGATTAGACTTTTTAAGTGGTCTGTGGTTTAGAAAAAAAATCTTTACTATGGGAAATACACGAGGACATGTGTTTGTATGTAACACTTACACACATACAGTATGTATATATATATATATATATATATATATATATATATATGTATTTTCTCTTTTTGTTTCTCATGGTGATATACTAGAATTGTTACCAGCTGTACAAAAATGTTTCTTGTATTTCAGTTAAATTGGTTTTAGTGTAGAAGTGTAGTTACATATATATATAATATATATATATATATATATATCTCACAAAAGTGAGTACACTCCTCATATTTTTGTAAATATTTTATCATTTCATGTGGCAATTCAAAAATGACACTCTGCTACAATGTAAAGTAGTGAGTGTACAGCCTGTGTAATAGTGTACATTTGCTGTCCCCTCAAAATAACTCAACACACAGCCATTAATGTCTAAACCTTGGCAACAAAGTGAGTACAAGTGAATTTCCAAATTGGGCCCAAAGTGTCAATATTTTGTGTGGCCACCATTATTTTCCAGCACTGTCTTAACCCTCTTGGGCATGGCGTTCACTAGAGCTTCAAAGGTTGCTACTGGAGTCCTCTTCCACTCTGTAAGGCACCTACCTTAAGCAGCTCCCGGCCGTCTTCTTCTCTTCCCCGGCAGAAACGCCGGCACCGCACACTCGAACTGGAAGCAGCCGCTCGCGCACGCGGCCGCTTCATGAATATTTATGAAGCGGACCGCCGGCTGGATTCCGCCGCGTCGCTATGGCGACGCAGGACGCGATCACGTCCCGGACGTCGGGGAACGCCCCCCCGGGCTATTTAAACCTCGAGCACAGTATCCACAGTGCTCAGTTATACTGGTCCTGTCCGTATTTCGTGAGCTCCTCCGTGTATATATATCTATTATATTTGCTTTGTTCCTGTTCTCCCGGTATCGACCCTGGTCTGCTAAACGGCTTCCTGTGTTTCTCTGGTTTCCTGACTCTGGCTCTTCCTGCAACTACGTGTACTTCTGGCATCCTGACCCTGGCTATCCATACCGACTACGTGTACCTCTGGCATCCTGACCCCGGCTATCCATACCGACTACGTGTACCTCTGGCATCCCGACCCTGGTCTGCTAAACGGCTTCCCTCTGACCACTCGTGGTTACAGCTACACTACCAAGTGCCCTGTAACCCTCACCAGGCCCCTTGCGTGTGTTCTGTTTCTGAGCAAGTGTGTTCCAGTCCTGCACATCGAATTCCTTCTGGTAAGACGAACCTCACACACTCCTTCATGACGACATCATGGAGGTGGTGAATTTTAGAGAGCTTGCGCTACCCCACCTTCCGTTTCAGGATGCCCGACAGATGCTCAATAGTGTTTAAGGCCTGGAGACATGGTTGGCCAGTCCACCACCTTTACCCTCAGCTTCTTTAGCAAAGCAGTGGTCATTTTGGAGGTGTGTTTGAGGTCGTTATGTTGGAATACTGCTCTCTGCCCCTGTCTCCGAAGGGAAGGGATCATGCTCTGCTTCAGTATTTCAAGTACATGTTGGCTTTCATGGTTCCCTCAATGAACTGTAGCTCCACAGTGCCTTCAGCACTCATGCAGGCCCAGACCATGACACACATGGGATGAAAGCCATGCAGACCAATCCGATGCGGCGTATGGTCTGAGCACTGACAGGCTGACCCACCCCATCCTTCAACCTTTGCAGCAATGCTGGCAGCACTCATACGTCTATTTCCCAAAGACAACCTCTGGATATGATACTGAGCATGTGTACTCAACTACTTTGGTCGACCATAGCGAGGCCTGTTCTGAGTGGAACCTGTCCTTTAACACCTCTGTATATTCTTGCACAACGTGCTGCAGCTCAGTTTCAGGGTCTTGGCAATCTTCTTATAGCCTAGGCCATCTTTATGTAGAGCAACAAGAGTTCTTTGCCATGAGGTGCCAAATGGCAATGGTAAACTGGAAAAATGGTCAGAGTGGTTGTCACGGGCAGGACTAACCATCAACCCATCCTGGGCAAACACACATATATATATATATATATATATATACCGTATTTGCTTGATTATAAGACGAATTATGAGACGACCCCCCAAAATCTGAATATTTAGGAAAAAAAGAAAAAGCCTGAATATAAGACGACCCTAAAGGAAAAAAGTTTTACCAATAAATGTTAATTCATGTAAACTGCAAGTACATTTTCCAACCTGTCCCCCAGTTATGCACATCTGCCCCCAGGCTTGCCACTCCAATATGGCACTGTGGCCCATGATATGCCTTTAACCCTCTATATGCCACTGTGCCCCATGGTATGCCTTTTGACCCCCTATGTGCCACTCTGCCTCCAGAAATGCCTTATACCCCTATATCCCATTCTGGCATTTAGGGGGTTAAAATGCATATTATGGGGCAGAGTGGCATATAGGGAGGTGTAAGGCATTCCACGAGGCAGAGTGGCATTAAGGGAGTTAAAAGGCATTGTATAGAGCACTCTGCCTCCAGAAATGCCTTATACCCCTATATGCCACTCTGGCATTTAGGGAGTTAAAAGGCATATTATGGGGCAGAGTGGCATATAGGGAGTTATAAGGCATTTCAGGAGGCAGAGTGCTCTATTAAATTAACGCCTTAACGCCACTCTGCCTCCTGAAATGCCTTATACCTTTAGGGATCCCTAATAAATCTCATATATGCCAGTGATGTCACAATGACACTATTAACACTTTTTTTTCTTTTTTCTTTTTTTACTTTTCCCTTTGTGTAAAGGAGGAGAAACCTTGTTTCTCACTCTCCTCCTTTAATCTCTCCTTCACTGACACACTGTGTGCAGCAAGCAGGGCTCTATTGACTTGCATTGCTGATCGCAATGTGTGTGATCAGCCACCAGGGGAAGCAATTGGAGATCCCATCCTGCTGAGTCTCTCCTGTCCTCCAGTCACCTTTTAGTGGGCGTTAGCAGTGACGCCTACCAGAAGGTAATCCCACATCACACGATTGGGTGTTCCTTACATAATAGTGTACCAGCGATGTTGGCTCCTGCTGACAAGGGGAGTCTAGCTGCTAACAGATAGCTTAATCTCCCATGTAACAGCAGGGAGATATTCCTTCTGTTGTACGTCCAAATGGGCTTCTTTGCACTGCCTTTATGGACGTACCAGTATGTCCATATGGTCACAAAGGGATTAATGCATAGGATAGATGAGAGTTCCCTTTAATTTTTGTTGGGTTCCCTTGCAAATGCTGCTTCTACTTCTGCCTAGGATGCATGTTTTTTACTTGTGCGGTCTGGTTACTGATAGACAAACTCCAGCTCCATTGGGTGATTCCAATCCTTACCTGGTTTGTCTATGTATGCCCATGCCTTTCATACAAGATTGATTTTATGGGTTTTTTTCTTTTCACATGGAGACATAAGTAGGCAACAGTGTCTTGTGCCTAGTGGTGTCTGGATTCAATTCAGCCCTGAATAGAACATTGCATACATAGATAAAAACACAGCTGTTTAAGAGAAGAGAAAGCATACTTTTTGTTGTTAGTAAATGCAGCTTCTTTAAGCATCTCTAGAGACCAATCTATAAGAAGTTAAACTTACAGAAGATTTTTGCAAATAGTTTGTTATGTCAGCTTGTAAATATATATAGCCATCCAATTTTAACCAGTATTCGGCATGCCAAACAAGCACAGCCAAATTCTGATTCCAATTGTGTTTTGTCTGAGTGGTAGTTGAGCCAAGGTAAACTTACTGAGAGGTGGGTAGATAAATGGAACAGCCATCAGAACTGGTGGAGGCTGTTTAGATACCTCCTATGCATAGATTGATGCACTCTCAGTTAAGGGTAAAACAGGCTTCTTTATTATGCATAGCTTCATAACATACAACTGCCATGCTGAGCTGGTTAGCTCCAAACTCCAGTTACTACAACTCACACTGAACTCTCTAGCACCCTCTGCAGGTTGCTTGTATAACATTGCTACATCTTTTCTCTTAACCCCTTCAATCCCCTATAGACGTACCGGGACGTCCAAAAAACGCCCACAAAGAAACCCCTATGGACGTCCCGGTACGTCCAGCCCTTCGTGCAGCGTCAGGGACACATCCCTGCCGCTGCACGGGAAACCAGGCTGTCGTTTGACAGCCTGGACTCCCCCCTGGCAGCAGAAACCAGCGTCGCTGGCTTTCTGCTGCCCGATCTCCCGTAACAGCTTCCGGCGCGAAGCCGGAAAGCCGTTACAGAGAGAAACGCTCGTTCGCGCAATTGGGCTTTCCCTGCCAGGTAACGTCGCTACTGACGTCACCTGGAAGCTCACGGGAGGATCGGGTAGCCCAGCAGGGTCTGTCTAGACCCTGTTGGGCTACCTGATCGCTCCTATGAGGGAGCTGTAGCAGTTTCCGGCACAAATGCCGGTAAACTGCTACAGCTGGAAATGCGCGATCGCGCTTTCCCTTCCGGGTCACGTCACTACGGACGTGACCTGGTAGCTCACGGGAGGACAGGGTATCCCTGCAGGGTCTATCTAGACCCTGCTGGGCTACCCGATCCCTCCAGTGAGAGAGCTATAACAGTTACCGGCATGAATGCCGGTAACTGTTATAGTTGGAAATAACCGATCGCGCGATTGGGCTTTCCCTTCCGGGTAACGTCACTACTGACGTCACCCGGAACTACTCAGGAGTGCAGGGTATCCCCTGCAGGGTCTGTCTAGACCCTGCTGGGATACCCGATAGCTCCGATGAGGGAGCTGTAACAGTTACCGGCACGAATGCCGGTAAACTGTTACAGATCTATGCCCGATCGTGCGATCGGGCATTCCCTCCGGTATGTTATTAGCCCTGGGGGACTGCCCCACACCCGGGGCAGTCCCCCAGGGCCACACATCCGGCAGTAAGGTCACACGATCGCTGCGATGAGTAATCACAGCGATCGTGTGACCATTACTGCAGAGGCTCTGCCTCTCTCCTCCATCTGAGAGAGAGAGACAGAGCATGGTGCAGAGCTGCAGGGAAAAAAAAAATCAGTACATAACCCTAACCCTAAATTAACCCTTTACTCCCCATCTTCAAAAAAAAACCTAAATAAAAACTTAAAAAATATTAAAAACAAATATATAAAAAAATAATAATTTGGGTTTAGTTGGTGGGTGCCCTGTAATGTCCAGAAACCCACAAAAAAACTAGGCATGTGGGGTATTTCCGTAATCAGGAGAGGCGGCTGAACACTTTAGGCTGTATTTCTCTGCTGTAACACATACCCTGTGCTAAAAATCCTCAGCAACACAGAAGTGTTGGTGAAAAAAGTGCACGAAATTAGAGCAACGGCTGACTTTGGCAGTGATTGGCGGCCAAATGGTTGCATGGAAATTGTCCAAATGCTCTTGATGAGATACTCTGGGTTGTCTGCTTTACAGAAATATATACTTTTATGGGGGTATTTATAATTAGGGGGGTGCTAAGCAGCCCCAAATGAAACATAGGTCTACTAAAGCAAAATGTGAAAATTTCACGTTTGGAATCTATAACGCGCATGGTCCCGTTTGTGCCCTGTAATGTCCAGAAACCCACAAAAAAACTAGGCATGTGGGGTATTTCCGTAATCAGGAGAGGCGGCTGTACACTTTAGGCTGCATTTCTCTGCCGTAACACATACCCTGTGCCAAAAATCCTCAGCAACACAGAAGTGTTGGTGGAAAAAGTGCACAAAATTAGAGCAACGGCTGACTTTGGCAGTGATTGGCGGCCAAATGGTTGCATGAAAATTGTCCAAATGCTCCTGGTGAAATACTCTGGTAGACCGCTTTCCAAAAATGTGTACTTTTATGGGAACATGTTCTCCTGTGGGACTGCTAAGCTGCTTCATAGATAGCATTTGCTTAGCACACACTGTGATCCAGTTTGCCGGCACGTTACAACTTATCCCCTGTAATGTCCAGAAAACCACAAAAAAACTAGGCATGTGGCTTATTTCCGTAATCAGGAGAGGCGGCTGAACACTTTAGGCTGTATTTCTCTGCTGTAACACATACCCTGTGCCAAAAATCCTCAGCAACACAGAAGTGTTGGTGAAAAAAGTGCACGAAATTAGAGCAACGGCTGACTTTGGCAGTGATTGGCGGCCAAATGGTTGCATGGAAATTGTCCAAATGCTCTTGATGAGATACTCTGGGTTGTCTGCTTTACAGAAATATATACTTTTATGGGGGTATTTATAATTAGGGGGGTGCTAAGCAGCCCCAAATGAAACATAGGTCTACTAAAGCAAAATGTGAAAATTTCACGTTTGGAATCTATAACGCGCATGGTCCCGTTTGTGCCCTGTAATGTCCAGAAAACCACTAAAAAACTAGGCATGTGGGGTATTTCCGTAATCAGGAGAGGCGGCTGTACACTTTAGGCTGCATTTCTCTGCCGTAACACATACCCTGTGCCAAAAATCCTCAGCAACACAGAAGTGTTGGTGAAAAAAGTGCACAAAATTAGAGCAACGGCTGACTTTGGCAGTGATTGGCGGCCAAATGGTTGCATGGAAATTGTCCAAATGCTCTTGATGAGATACTCTGGGTTGTCTGCTTTACAGAAATATATACTGTTATGGGGGTATTTATAATTAGGGGGGGTGCTAGGCAGCCCCAAATGAAACATAGGTCTACTAAAGCAAAATGTGAAAATTTCACGTTTGGAATCTATAACGCGCATGGTCCCGTTTGTGCCCTGTAATGTCCAGAAAACCACAAAAAAACTAGGCATGTGGGGTATTTCCGTAATCAGGAGAGGCGGCTGAACAATTTAGGCTGCATTTCTCTGCCGTAACACATACCCTGTGCCAAAAATCCTCAGCAACACAGAAGTGTTGGTGAAAAAAGTGCACGAAATTAGAGCAACGGCTGAATTTGGCAGTGATTGGCGGCCAAATGGTTGCATGAAAATGGTCCAAATGCTACTGGTGAAATACTCTGGTAGACCGCTTTCCAAAAATGTGTACTTTTATGGGAACATGTTCTCCTGAGGGACTGCTCAGCTGCTTCATAGATAGCATTGGCTTAGCACACACTGTGATCCAGTTTGCCGGCACGTTACAACTTATGCCCTGTAATGTCCAGAAAACCACAAAAAAACTAGACATGTGGGGTATTTCCGTAACCAGGAGAGGCGGCTGAACACTTTAGGCTGTATTTCTCTGCCGTAACACATACCCTGTGCCAAAAATCCTCAGCAACACAGAAGTGTTGGTGGAAAAAGTGCACAAAATTAGAGCAACGACTGAGTTTGGCAGTGATTGGCGGCCAAATGGTTGCATGGAAATTGTCCAAATGCTCTTGATGAGATACTCTGGGTTGTCTGCTTTACAGAAATATATACTTTTATGGGGGTATTTATAATTAGGGGGGTGCTAAGCAGCCCCAAATGAAACATAGGTCTACTAAAGCAAAATGTGAAAATTTCACGTTTGGAATCTATAACGCGCATGGTCCCGTTTGTGCCCTGTAATGTCCAGAAAACCACAAAAAAACTAGGCATGTGGGGTATTTCCGTAATCAGGAGAGGCGGCTGAACAATTTAGGATAGATTTCTCTGCCGTAACACATACCCTGTACACAAAATCCTAAGAATACTACAAAATACTAAGACGCGTTGCTGAAAAAAGTGCAGGAACTAATTTCTGTGGCCACCTTTGACAGTGATTGGTGGCCAAATACCTGCATGTAGAGTGCCCTAATACCCCTGATAGGATAGCCTGGGTTGTCTGCTTTACAGAAATATATACCTTTGTGGGTGTTTTTGTTTTATTTGTTTAAAATTAGAGTTGCAGTCCCATCATACCTAATGTAAAAATTTAACGGCTTTGTATAAAGTAATGTACACCTTATAGTATGTTGCCTATATGTGCTGGGGAAATATGGAAAATCTATATAAATTAGGTATTTCTGAAATCAGGACACCTAAATTGATAAATCTGGATGGAATTTTCTGTCTCTTTACCTAATTTTGTGAGGATTCAGAGGGAAAATGTAAAAAAACTTAGATGTTTTTTTCTAATTTTTGCTAGTTTTTACTAAATTTCTAATTCTAAATTTTCAGCTAATCATCCAACTATGGTATCAAAAGAAAGCTCTATCTCTCCTTGAAAAAACAATATATAGTTTAAATGGGTACACTATTCACAGGAAAAGAGACTCATCGCTGAACCGACATAGCGCAAAAATTGCAAAATTGCTCCGGGCTTTGAGGTATTATTCTTAAATTTAATAAAAATCGGTGCATGATCTGACCATGTAGTTTGCCCTATATTAGAACTTATTATTGATTTTAGATTATCTGGTTCCGTTAATATATATAGTCGATTCTAGAGTAGGATCTATGTGGTTGAGAAAAAAAAGTGAAATCTATTTCTTTAGGGTGTGAAATTCTCCAAATATCATACAGTTGGTTATTTACTATAAAGGCAGATATATTTCTTGCTTCTGTTATTATATAAGGATCTAATATTGATGTTATAGGTATTTTTTATCCTTTTTTGGATCTACTATACAGTTAAAATCACCCCCCATATATAATGTTCCTTTTTTTGTTTGTTGTACTCTAATAAAAAGATTTTTCACAAATTTAGAAGGGTTTTTATTAGGAGCATATATATATTCACCAATGTGTATAGTATATCATTGATTTTACATATTAATATTTGTGATCTACCTTGTTTGTCATCTTCATGATATATTAATTCAAATTTAACTTTATTAGTAATTAAAATTGCTGTTCCTCTTTTTTTATTATTCCCTTCTAAATTTGAA
>VKOC01026810.1:0-19414 GCA_009364415.1 Spea multiplicata
ACGGTATTGCATTGCTAAATAGTTACAAACATGGGAAATAAGCTCTGTATACAATAGTGTGTTTCCAGAAAAAACTTGGGACAGCTGTCAAATATATTTGAGGAACAAGTATGTTCTGCAGAATCATATACTACTTATTGCATTAGTGAAAATTCGCAGAAATATAGTATAACTAACCAGCATACAAACCTTCAAATTCAAGGTAAACAAATTTATGCTATAACTATGCTATAAACTTTCAGACCATAACCTTGCATTTTGATAGGTAATTTCCAGCAGCCCCAAAATTGGTCTACTCTTTCCAGCACATAGTGAATAATACTCATCTTTCTCATATACAAGCTATACAAACTGCCTGACACTGGAACTCTTGAGTACCTGGAGCCTTTATTTACCTTCTGGATTTACTGGGGAGCTGGCCCTTCCTGACACAGTTAAGCACCTGGGTTCCCTTGGAATGTGCAAATTCCTCCTTCTGGTGATCCTTATGGATGGGCATTTGTCTTGTACCTGTGGATGATGCCTGACTTAGCAATATTAGGAAGGATCCAGAGTAATGCAAAATGCAGGGAGATGGGAACAGGGCTGTTCCATGGATTCTAGAAAAAAAGGGGGGGTTGAGAATGAGCTCTTATTTTGTAGGCAGTTGCGACTCTCTAGAAACAATATATAGGGGGGGCACACAAGCTGGGGGCATTAATAATTTCCACCATTAAATCATACCACTGAAAAGAATAAAATATATTGCAAAAAGTAATGTGCTATGGAATGATACTTTTGCTATTGGACTAACAAGATTAATAACATAACATACCGACAGGCTCTGCCACACCAACATCCAGACACACGCACCAGGACAGGCTCTTCCACACTCGACACCAGACACACGCAGCCAGGACAGGCTCTGCCACACCGACATCACAAAACACACAACTAGGACAGGCTCTGCCACCCAAACACACAGACACACAGGACAGGCTCTACCACACCAACACCCATATACACACACCAGGGCAGGCTCTGCTACACTGATAACCAAAAACACACAAACAGCATGACATGATATGACACAGACATATACATCAGGATGGGTTTTCCACACAGCATTGTCGTTTATACCCCCCTTAGTGTTTTTGCCCCTTGTGTATTGATGCCTTAGCCAGCACCCTTTTAGTGTTGATTAATGTGGTGCCCCCACACTCTTGTATGATTGCTTCCAGCTGGCACTATTTGTATTAATGCCCCCATCAAGCCCCTCCCTTTATTAATGATTTATGTGATGGCCCCATAACATATACGCATTAGACATGCATTTTTAACTACATATACTTAGTACTTGTCTCTTGTAAGTAAAGAATATGATTGAAATATACTTTAAAAATAACGGCTAAACTGGCAGTTTCTTTAATATCAGACCCTGCTGGCGATATATAAAAATATTAAACCCTGCTGGTATACATCAGCACATTAACACACAAACCCAGCTTTGCGTGTATAGATCAATTGAAATTCACCCGTGAACTCTGCACTGAAGGTATAGATCACACAGAATCAGACAAACAAATCCTGTATTTGCAAGAATACAATAATAATAAATAGAAACCTAGCATTGCAGGTGTAGATCAACTGGAAAGCACATGTAAACTCAGCACTGAAGGTATAGATCAAATAAATACATGGCAAAAGCATTGCAGGTATTGATCAGCTGAATAAGACATACAAACCCTGTATTTGCAGGTATGCATAAATAATATATGGAAACACAGCATAGCAGATATGGCTCTACAGAATAACACAAAAACCCAGCATTGCAGGTATAGATCAGTTGGAATTCACATAAAAACACGGCATTAAAGGGATTGATAAAACCTCCTAAATTACAGGCATAGATCACAGGTTGCACACCCCAAAGCCAGCCCTGGCGTCCACACTGCCCACATAGAACCTAACCAGCACCCAGATAACATACATAGGATTTGCCATATTTGTCCCCAAGCAGCCCAGCACAAGTCTACTTTGTCCCCAAACAGTCCGGCCTGTGCCATCTTTGTCCCCAAGGCTTTCCACAGTTATACATCTGCTACACACAAACACTTTTACAGTTACTCACTACTTCACTCTTTCATTCAGACAATTAATTCACACATTAATTCATACTCTCACTCATTCATACAATGCATCCACACATTAATTCATACTCACTCATTCGCACTTTACTTATTTCAATATTCTTACTACCCTCTTTCTCACTATGTACCCCATCTCCCTCCCTTATCACTTTCTACCCCTTCTGCCTCCCTTATCACTTTCTAACCCCTCTCCCTCCTTTTTTCCCTACTCACTATCTACCCTCTCCCCCTTTGTAGTTCACTCACCTTTAAGTCCCGCGGCGGGAGCACGAGGCTTCTGTCTTCCTGCTCTGCCACGGTGCACGCTGCTGAGCGCCGGAATATGACATCATATTGCGGAGCTCGGCATGAAACGCTGGCTCCGCGTCGGCGGTAGAAGCCTCATTGAGGAGACTGAGGGGCACTGAGTGGTTGCTAGGTGACCCTCTCTCTCCTCTGCTTAAAAAAAAAAAAAACGGTGCGTGAGGCTGCCCGGGACTGTCCTGGGCAATCTGTTGGGAGGAAAAATTTGCCGGGGGGGGCAAGGAATAGCCTACAGGAATAGGCAAGGAATAGCCCCCCTGTAGCGACGCCACTGCTTGTAGGGCAGGAACAAAATACTGCTGCTGCTTTAACTGGTGGTGGAGCTACATGTTTGTCACTGTGTAGGAGATTACAAGGGAAATATAGATTAAAAATACTGTAAATCCAGATATGCCCATCATATCTGAATGTAGTACCTCATAGCTCCAGAATCTTTCATCTGTTATAGTTAAGTTCTGCATATGTCTGCTATGACCTTATAGCAATGCATTTAAATTGTATGATGATACCCTTTTGTGGGTTAGATGTTCATGGCAGATTCTTTTCGGCAGGTGGTTGTGGGTACAACAAGAGGTGGTGCTATACTTAACATGGTTTTGGAGGGGCCCGGCCTGGATAATGTTCAATTAAGAGCGTTATTTGGCCCACCTAAATTCTGCCTATGTTTCCTTAAACTTTTTTTAAGCCTACATACTGAGAGGAAAGTCAGGAATATGTGCCATTGGTGATAAACATGCCTGTATCTGAGAGTGGTGTGAATTGTGGGTCGGTAGTTGATCTTCAAATCATGTGGGAATAAGGGATCCTTGGGGCCAGTCAGGTTAGAGGCAAAAGTTTCATTTGGTCCAAAAAGACACATTTCCTATGCATGGAAATATATACAGTGAAGGGAAAAAATATTTGATCCCCTGGTGATTTTGTATGTTTGCCCACTGACAAAGACAGAATCAGTCTATAATTTTAATGGTAGATTTATTTGAAGAGTGAGGTCAGACATTTCTTGTAGTTGGGCACCAGGTTTGCACACATCTCAGGAGGGATTTTGTCCCACTCCTCTTTGCAGATCCTCTCCAAGTCATTAAGGTTTTGAGGCTGACGTTGGGCAACTCAAACCTTCATCGCCCTCCACAGATTTTCTATGGGATCAAGGTCTGGACTGGCTAGGCCACTCCAGGACCTTAATGTGCTTGTTCTTGAGCCACTCCTTTGTTGCCTTGGCCGTGTGTTTTGTGTCATTGCCCTGGGTAAGGAGGAGGAGGCTCTCACCAAAGATTTGACAGTACATGGCCCCTTCAATCGTCCCTTTGATGCTGTGAAGGCCCTGTCCCCGTTTCCACCTCCATGTTTGACGGTGGGGATGGTGTTATTGGGGCCATGGGCAGCATTCCTCCTCCTCCAAACACAGCGAGTTGAGTCTCATCTGACCACAACACTTTCACCCAGTTCTCCTCTGAATCATTCAGATATACATGTGCTTTCTTGAGCAGGGGGACCATGTGGGCGCTGCATGATCTCGGTCCTTCACGGCGTAGTGTTACCAATTGTTTTCTTGGTGACTATGGTGCCAGCTGCCTTGAGATTATTGACAAGATCCTCCCGTGTAGTTCTGGGCTGATTTCTCACAGTTCTCATGATCATTGAAACTCCACAAGGTGAGATCTTGCATGGAGCCCCAGACCGAGGGAGATTGACAGTTATTTTGTGTTTTTTCTATTTGCGAATAATCGCACCAACTGTTATCACCTTCTCACCAAGCTGCTTGGCAATGGTCTTGTAGCCAATTCCAGCCTTGTGTAGGTCTACAATATTGTCTCTGACATCCTTGGACAGCTCTTTGGTCTTGGCCATGGTGGAGAGTTTGGATTTTTTAGTTATCCTGTCTCTCACTATTCAAATAATCATACCATTAAAATTATAGACTGATCATGTATTTGTCAGTAGGCAAACGTAGAAAATTAGCAGGGGATAAAATGTTTTCCTTCACTGTATGTACATAGATACAATGAGTGACAAATTGTCTAATTTGTTAAATCAGTAATTATGCATTTTCTTTACTAAAGCATATCCATGTGGTTTATGTGGTGATCATACCTGGCTCTGGGATCACTGGAGGGGGGGCTCAATGGTCACTGACGATCCCATCGCCAGCTGGATGTATTGGAGACAGTACACTTCGTTATGGCAGCAAAACATTTTATCATCCAAAAATAGGAGGAGTTTTCCTGGAGATGGTCACTTCCAGAGCTTGGTTTTTCAACTTGCCATTAGTTGGGAAAAGTTTGCTTATTTACTTTCACTTCTGGGGATGTCAGGGAAGCTGCATTTGAAGTCTGACATACTTTTGGGTTAGCCCTTTGCGGAATATTTAAACCCAGCTCTTGCTGATTTTTTTTCTCACTATCATTGTCTATACATGCTTGGGAAGTGGTGTACTGCTCTTTTATAAGTCAGCACTTGTTGCAGCAGTCTGGAGTCCCTGTTTTCTCTCCCATACGTATATTTGCTGGAACGTTGCTAGCAAAAGCGCGTCAGGTATTTGACTATACCGGTTTAAGAGGCTGTTTGCCTCATTTGAGAAAATCAATGCCTCACTGTTTAGCTACCAGTACAGCCTTTGACAAGGCTTCACTTTTTTAGGCAGGCTAGTTAGGGCTTCTTGGAATGCAAACCACACAGAGTTTGTTAACTTCCTATCTTAAGTTTTAAATATTTTAATAACTATTTTGCTCACCCTCACAGTGTCTCCAGTATTCTAATAGTGAATGGTGATAAGAGAAGTGTATTTCTCTTTTGAGCTAGCTATTTCTTCCTTAGGTTTGTAACCCTTTAAGAAGCAGGCTGTTTTTAAGCCTTTTGCGGTGCTTGTGTTTAGCAGTAATTTTCTACTCATCCATTTAGTGTACCCACACAAGTTATAGATTGTTTTTTTTTTCTTCAGATACCACTTTCGTGAGAATCTCATCTAATTTCCTATAATAAAATAAATAAAATGATGAAAAATAAAAAAATGTATTTGAAAAAAATCTTTTCCTCATCCAAAAAAGCTAATGAAAAAAACTGCTAAATAGAATCTATTTTTCTTGAGTTTAGAAATACCCAATGTTTTTATGTTTTTTTTTTTTTGCTTTTTTCTGCAAGTTATTGGGCAGTAAGTACAAGTTTTCCTATTTCAAAATTTTTTTTCACAAATCTGGTCATTCTGCCCAGATTTGATATTTTGGAATTTGCTATTTTGGGTATCTTCAAAGCCGGCAAATGCAATTTACCCCAGCAAACCATATATTTTTGAAACCTAGGTATCTCAAGGTGTTTGAGGTATACCCAATATGTGTTCAGCAACATCTCTCGAGTACAGTGATATTACACATTTGGGCAGTGTGCATTTTTTAACTTGACATATGATCATAAGGGCCATCTTTGAAGCCAGCTAATTCAATTTACCCCATCAGACCATGTATTTTTAAGAACTAAACACAGTAGCAACTCTAGGAACAATATATAGGGGGGCACATAAGATACCACAGTCACAACTGGGGGGGGCACTAATAAGTTCCACAGCTAAATCATGCCACTGAAAAAACTAAATATATATAAATAAGATGCTAAAATACCAGAGCATTGCAGTATGCGATGATAACTTTTTTATTGGATTAACATAATACTTAAGACAAGCTTTCAAAGGTGTTCCTGCCTTACTGAGATATTGCTTCAGACCTGAGCAGAGGAAAGCTTTTCTTTATAGTTTACAGAGACTAAGTGACTGGCTGTTGCAATGCCTGGTTGTTGTAAGCAGAGCCGTAGCTGGCTCTTTTTATACGACTGACGCAAGAATGGATAATTGTACCACCCCTCTATTTTTTTTTTTTTACAGAGGTTATTTTACTGACACTGCCCTTACACACACCTGCCCATACACACACACACACACACATACTGCACACACACAAACACACCAACTTACAAATACACACATATATACTAATATATACGCATACACCCCTTTCTTCCCATCTCTTAACTTTCTCATCTTCTATATTCCATCTTCCATCCAGTTGTGGGAGCACGGAGTCTGTCATTTCGGACCTCGGCTTCTGTGCTCCCTAATGACTATGCGCCGGCTAATGATGCAGAGCGCAGGGATGACGTCATACTGTCTCTTACCAGACCTCTTCAGAAATAACTTCTGGACCATTGAAACAGATCACCTCTGAGCTTTCACCACAACTCTTACCCATGCCCCTTGCCTCTTTAAAGTGTTGACTACAAATAGTGAATCTTCAAGTCCTATCATCATCCTCCTTCACTTGACTGTAATCTATACAGATCCCTGCCTTTAGAAGTGGAGAGCCACAATTGGAGACAGATACCTTCAAGGTTTATGGTCAGCACAGAAAGCCAATCTTTATAAGTTATCTAGAACTTCTTGCAGTATGGAGAGTTGTCAAGATGTGGGGAAACCCCGTGATACACCAAGCTGTCAGCATCCTGTCAGCCAATTCCACTCTAGTTGCCTTTTATAAACAAGCATGGGAACACTAGAAGCTAATGGCCCACCTTACAGCTCCGATCTGCTTGTGACCTCTCCGCAGTCCACATCAGGGGTTCCTTAAATATGACGGCAGATTTCCTCAATTCTTCCTACTTCATACATCCATAGGTATTTGACTTGATCACTAACATATGGGGGATTTCAGAAAGGAATTTTCTAGTCTTTCACCTTAAAAACAAGGATAACAACATTTTCCTCCTTCTACCCTATGGGAAATACTCTGGGTCTGGTTGCACACACCAAAGTCTGGAATACATTTTACACCTCTACCTTTGATTTCCCATGTAATAAAAAAAAATAAAAATCAGATAAGAAAGCATTCTGGTGGTTCCATTTTGGCAAAAATTATATGGTTTCTAGAACTGCTGTGATTAACCATAGACCATTCTCTGCACCTTCCGTTTCAAAGTGAGTTGCTGCAACAAGGTCCCATCTGCCACCCAAATCCAAGCAGCTTGGCTACTGAAAATTAAATTAGCGTATGTCTAGGGGAGGGGCGAGTGGAGAAGCCGCCTTCCCCGGGCCGGTCTTCAGGGCCGTGTCGAGGTAGGTGCAAGATCGTGATCTCCCCAACTAGCCCTGATCAGCGGGCACCCGATGAGCAGGGCTGGTTGGGAGATCACGACCTCCCTCTAACTAGCCCAACATTAGGGAGCTTCCGTGCTCCCTAATCACTACGCGCTGGCTATTGATGCCGAGCGTGGGGATGACATCATATCCCGGCGCTCGGCATCAATTGCCGGTGCGTAGTGATGAGGGAGCAGTAAAGCAGAGGTCTGAAATGACAGACCTCACGCTCCCACAACTGGATGCAAGATAGAAGATGAGAAAGGTAAGAGATGGGGAGACAGGGGTGTAAGTGCAGTGTGTGTGTATATATGTGTGTTTATTGCTGTATACTGGGTAGAGGGGTAGTCTTATACTGAGAGTATAGCCCAAAGTCTATATTTTAACTTGAAAAGTTGGGGGTCGTCTTATACGCCCAGTCGTCTTATACGCCGGAAAATACGGTATACCATTTTTATATGTGTATGTCTCATTAGGTTTGCAAAATAAAGCCAAAAAAATGGGTAAAAGGTGTATTTTTTTCACTTTCCGACTCAAATAAAAACTAGTTTGTAATTTTATTTTTCTAAACTCTAATATCAAAACCTGTGTTGCTAAATATTTGTAGTAGGGTAACCGGTCTAAAATAAACAGACATTAGAACAGTAGACTGTGTTTTTCTAATATTTTATTGCTAAAAGTTAACTTTACTAGACTATCACAAAATTCATCTTTAAATTTAATGCATGGCTTCCGTCAATTAAACAGCTCTAGCTGCCCGGGATGTTAAAATATGCCAACAAAACTTTATATTTTTAGAAACTACACCCCCAGCCACAGCAAATGAGGTCTTATTTGTATCACAAATCTGACGTGCACAACAAATAAGCGACAAGTTCATTTATGTCTTGCACACTCCAGTCTTATGCTACTAATACATGCAGCCCCTCATTTGATGCAGCAAGGGGTTTAGTTTCTTCAAATGTGTACTTTTTGTGCCAAAATGTAGCTTCTTACGTGAGCGGTAATGCCACGTCAAGGCTTCAACCCTAATTACTCACCATTCACACGCCTTTCATATCTCCATTCCCTCGCAGAAGTACACACACCATTCTTTCCCCTTACAATACCAAAGAAATGATGGTAAAGGGAGAAAAAAAATAACTTTTACAGCCAAAATAGTTTTTGATTTTGATGAGTGGCTGATTTTTTTTTTTAAATTTTCATACTCTTTATTCTTTTATCAAATAAATAAATACAATAAAACCAAAAGACAGTATTCACAAATTTATATCCTCCCTCCCAACCCGCCCTGTGTCTGCAAGGAAAGAAGAAAAAAAAAAAAAATAATAATAAAAAAATAAATAGATAAATAAATAAATAAATTTGTATATCACCATAGACCCCAAGTAAATTGGAAGTCCCTCTTTTTGTTTTTGGATTCTCCACTTCTATATTGTTCGTATTTTTTTATTTGGTCAATCAAATTTAACCACTGGGGTAGTGTGGGGGCTCCTTTATCAAACCATTTCCTCAAAATCAATAATCTCCCTAAAAACAAGATTTTCTTAAAGAGTTTGTTTAACCTGCCAAACTGTTCTACATCACCTAGTATCACAACCTTTGGATCTATTACGCCATTATAATTAAATTTAATCTTCAAAAAATTAAATATGTCGTCCCAGAAATTTTTTATCATATCACATTGCCACCATAAATGCAATAAACCCGCATCAAGGGCCCCACATCTGGGACAATCTGAATTGTCTCTGCAATTAATCTTCCATAGCTGGTACGGAGAGTAATATAATCGATAAATAATTTTAAGTTGAGTGAATTGGTATTGTTTATTTAAAGTGCAACACCCTGTGTTAATTAGAATACGGTTCCATGAGGCCTCGTCAATAGCCCCAATCTCCTCTTCCCACCTCCTTTTAATCTTATCTCGAAACCTTGTATCCATTTCTCCAAGCAAAATTTTATAAATAATACTAAGTGTCTTTTTCCCTATAGTCCTTATCTGTAAAAATTCAAACAAATCATGTGTCTCAAGTACAAAAAACTTCTTATTTTCCGTGTGATTATATGCGTGTAATAATTGATTGTACCAAAATTTATGACCATTATCCAAACCATATTCAAATTTAAGCTCATCAAAGCCCTTAATATGGCCAGTAGTAAACAACTGACCAACAAAATTAATACCTTTTTTAATCCAAAAGTCTCTCCCTAAACCCTTGTGAAACTCCTTAAATTTTAAATTGTGCCATATACGTGTGTGAGGTAAACTTCCCTCAATTTTACAAATACGTTTAGTTTCTTGCCATACTTTTCTATATAATTTCACCAAAGTTGTATAACCATCCTCCCCATCCACTTGCAAATCCATCTCCAACATTTCGATGGGGTTAGAGGACCCACTAGTTTCTAAAAGAAACCGTATTAATCTTCCATATTCATCTAACCTCAAATTCTGAATCTTCGTAGCTAGAAAGTATAATTTGAAATGGGGTGGCTGATTTTACTAATATTTACAGTTCATCAGGATTTCAAAAATTGCTTTCCTCTACCATTGGCTAAATTTAACCCCATGATCAAAGGGATCATGGGGTTAAAATTTAGTATTGGACATTTTTAAAAAGGGAATGTGACTTTTCATAGCTATATGATCAATGTGGTAACATTGGCTACCACAGTGATCACTTAGCTAGAATACTAGAAACTTTTTTTTAAAGTTAAACTAGTTTGTTTAGATAATTTAATTTGGGGGTCTCTAGGCAATTTTGATCCTTATTTATCTGCCTTTAGAGACCCCCAAATAATTTTTTTTTACATTTTTGTTTTTTTTAACTTAATATTTTTTATTTTTTCACAAGCATTATACCATTGGAAAGGTGAGGTGATTACCTTTCCAACGGGGATCTGTAGCTGAGATACAGGCGTCTAAGCAACATGTCACCATACCGCTTTAACTGACAATTGTCAGTTATTAATAAAGTTGCGTGGTGCCGTCATCGGCCGGATCAGGTGGCCCCGGTAATGCCTTTCAGTGTGAGGGGCAGATCGCAGGGGTAGGTGGTGATAGGGGGTCCACAGACCTCCATCAAGGTAAGATAGTGCTAGCACCTGACTGGGACTGCTAGCGAAGGCACTATGCTGTCGTTAGCAGTCAAGGGGTTAAAAAAATAAAGTTGGAAAAGTTTGCCAGAGGGTCGCCAGTGGGTTCCACTTGCAGGTTGAATACAGGTACTGCAAGTCAATGAAGCCCAGCTTTCTAATCACAATGTGATAAGTAAAATATTTTTTTTAAAATAATTAAAAAAAGTGGTAACATTTAAAAATTATGCATCAGAGAAACCATCCTGCACAATTTTTTTAAAAAAGAGTCCCAAAGGAATAAAATTTAAAAAAAAGCTTATTATGTGCAAGTGCCAAAATTAGCACTGTATCTTCCCAAAAATCTTGCCATGGAAAGAGTTAATGTAAAATCATTTCAAATACCGAAGGGGTGTCTAATTTTTAAAAAATGGATGGTTTGATGGGGTAAATTGGAGTGGCCAGGCTCAAAGATAGGGCATAGGCACAGACTGACCAAAATGGGGAGGGGGAAGCGCACTTTCCAAATGTGGCACCAGACAAACCCAGGCATGGGTGGTATCACTCTACTTGGGAGATGTTGCTGAACACACATTGGGTTGTTGTTTGATAGTGACGTATACCTGGAGCTATAAATTTATACCTGAAGTACACTTGTGTGAAAAAAATACAAAATAAATTACTACCACAAACTTTGGCAAAGGCTGGTGGTAGAGTCTCATTAGTGCATGGAAAGGGTTAAAATACCAGCATTTGAAATACTTTGAGGTGTCTTGTTTTCAAAAATTTGTGGTTTGATGGGGTAAATTGCATTTGCCAGCTTTAAAGATACCCGAAAGAGCACCTGGGGCAGAATTTGGAAAAAAAAAATGTGTTTCAAAAAAATGAGTTTCAAAAAAAGTGAGGAAAAGGTGTTTTGGGTTTTTTTTCCAATTTTTCATCATATTTTATATTTTTTATAGAAATTAGTATATGAATCAAGTGGTATCTGAAGAAAGCCTTTTTGTCCTGGAAAAAAAGCAATATATAATAATAATAAAATTGAATAATAATTCAATAAATAGGTGAGAAGAAAATTACATCTAAACACGAACACCGCAAAAGTGTTAAAACAGCCTCGGCCCCAAAAGGGCCTGGTCCTTAAGAGGTTAAGAGTGGTTTTGGCACAGGTTGTCTGATCACACACGGATCTGTAGATTCTGTAAGGGTATATCTACAATCAGACCACCTTTTTTCCAGTCAGTACCAACTTGGAACCTGTTTCAGACTTTTATCTCTCTCTCAAGATGTAATACTTCCTGCATTTTGCCCCCAATCCTCAGAATTCCAAAGACGTTCAACTTCACTCACTGTACTTTAAGGGTATTTTCAGATCTACCTTAAACATACTTGGTGAATTGGTGACAATCTACATCATCAGTTGATGTATTACACAGGCAATTTCTGAAAACATACATTACTGCAGGAAAGAAACCACCTACCAAACTGAAAGCTAGCTAGGGCTGTTTCTTCATCATGGGCTGAAGCAGCAGGAGTAGAACCAGGCCTCATCTGTAAAGCTGCCACTTGGAACAGTTTTCACACCTTTACCAGACACTATAGACTGGATGTGGCTAAACTGAAGGACAGTATCTTTGGGAGACATATCCTAGAAGTGGTTATTTAATTGCTCCTACCCTTTTATCATGCTATCTCTACTTAGTGCCACAAGGAATGGCAAGGAAATATAGAATTCTTACCACCCCCAATAAAGATTATTAGCATTTGTTCGCTTGATCCGATTCTTTTTAGTGATCTGGATTAATCGGTTCAGTAGACTGAACAATTCATTTGTAGCAGTTCAGTCTGTGAATCATGCAGTTGTAACCTGATCTGCAGAGCAATCAGACTCTGGGATCAGGTTACAGCTCATTAATTCATAGAGGAACGATGACTCATAGAGTCAGAGAGTCATTCAAAGATTCAAATGATTCGAATCTTACAGGGATCCGGATCTTACAGATCTTACATAAACTCAGTTGAGCAAGCCTTTCCATATCTTATTTCAGCAAGTACAAATTGTTTAGTGTGTCCTGTTTACACATTATACAGACTTGCAGAATGTGATGGTGCTATAAAATCAATAAATAGTACTTTACCAATAAGCTTTTGAGTATATATTAACCTGCCAAATCCTAACCTTTGCACTATCCTGGTACTAATGTTATATCCAGGCGCTCCAGAAGCAATGCGCAGAAGAAGAGTGTGACGGAACCCTCCCTCACTGGGGCCAGCCTACTGACTATCGCCCCTGGCTTTGTAAAGACTGCTGTGTCTACCCCCAGAAGTATATAATCTCATCACTTGCTAAAAGGATTAGCTTCAGCAGAAAGCCAGGATATGCAACCAGGGATTATTTCAGTTAAATGACCTGGTTGGCCTAGGCCAGAATATGCCACTGCTAATGCAAATTGCTTCAAAACACTAATTCACAGCTCTCAAGTTAATTTGGTTGGTAAGGCTTTTAGTACAGAGTTGAACAACAAGAACAACAAGGGGTATGATTTGAACTAAACCTAAGGTATAGGTTGAGAAAACACTAAACCGTATTTAGAGTGGGGTTTTAACAAATAAATGCTTTATTGATTAAGGGTGCTGTTCCACATAGGGACCTCTTAAAATATCCCCAGATCAGTGCGGTATTATGTGGAGAAAAGTAAGAGAAACATGTAATTTTGGCTTTCTCCTTAATGCACCGTGTCTGTTTAACGTTTACTGAAATACTGCAGTTGCCTTTCATTCCTCCAAAGCCCTACCCTATATATTACATCATAGCAGTCTGACCACCTACGGTCACCTGCCACATGCTCATGCATGTGAAACAGCAAAGCTCTACAGATCCCACATAACTTAAAAATCTGTGCAGTTGGGGGAAACGTCTATGTGGAACAGCACCTTTTAATAAACAGGTGACAAATGCTGTACGGTGGTAGTTGACAAAATCTTTTTTAGAATATGTTGTGTAGGTTTTAATTAAATGAAAATCCCTCATGAAAGGATGATGAAGCTACATTAGACAGTCAAACTGATTATAAAGGAGGATACAAATGTGTTTGTTAGACTAATGGGGAAGGGAGGGTTATGCTGTTATTTACAAGTTTTATTAAGTAAATCTGAATTAATATAATTTAAACAAAAATGTTGTGCAGGGATTCAAGCAATTTTAAGATTTATTGTACCTTTTAGGAAGAGTAAATAGATTTATGTTAACATTCTTTTCATCTTAAGTAAACCGTGTGTTTTTATTTTTTTCTTGTCAGTCTGTACCCTTACAGTAACTTTCTCTCTTTTACCAGGCTCGAAACTACATTCAATCACTCCCATACATGGCAAAGATGAATTTTGAGGATGTGTTTCTGGGTGCCAACCCTCAAGGTCTGTTATGTTAGAGATAATTTGGATACATAAGACAGAATATGGTTCCTAAATACCTTTTCTACAGTTTCCAGAAAAAGCTTTGGTTAGTTTGTATCTAGATGCTTAATTCCTACTAGTTAACCACAAGAGCTAGTTTTTTTATATTTGTATGTGTGTGTGTATATAATATAATGTACACACACACACACACACACACGGCTCATGACATTGCACTACATAGCAGTAGTGAAACAAGTGATTTATTGAGTAGCATGTTGAGCCTGTAAGATGGCTAACATTTGGAACAGGAAGCATAGCGGATACAGACTTAAAAGTGGGCCTGGATATTCAATAGTGTTCTAGCCCATCACGCAAAAAAAAGACATTCACAAATTCCATCCATACAGTTGGGGGAGCTCAGATCTTTTAATTCTGTTATCTATCTATCTATTATTATTTTTATAAGTTCTTATACAATTGGGTATTTATTCAGCCAGGGTTTCCAAATTTTATTGAACTTATGGAATCTCTGCTGTGCTTGAAAAAATCCGTGCCCCATTAAACATTAGTATTTTATTTGATTAATTACATTTTATATGGATATTGATACCTTTGTTGCCATTTCCTCACAATACATCTTTTCATGGCCAAGAAGCACTGTATACCCAGTGCTCTTTGATTGAAAGATAAATTGGCCAAATCTAGATGTAAAAGAGCTTTATTGCAGAATCACACTACAATCCCACCAGATATGTCTAAAAGTACCTTGTTCCAAGTTGCATCTCCAGCATACTGGAGAACAATTCGGATTATATTTAGCCAACTTAATCGGAATCATCATTATAACATCATCCGCGTAAAGACTAATTTTATTATCTACATCCCCTATCTTAATTCCCTTGATTTCCCCGTCGTTCCTGATCCTAGACGTGAAAGGCTCTCTAGTGAGGACATATAATAAAGGTGCCAGTGGACAACCCTGTCTAGTACCATTATGGATACTAAACCAATGCGAAACAAACCGCTGACCTATCACTCTAGCAGTTGGCTTAGTGTATAGGGACATGACTGAATCTATGAAACCCTCACCGAAACCAAAACTACGTAATGTCTCCTCCATAAAACTCCCAACTGATCCTATCAAACGCTTTTTCCGTGTCTAGGGCCAGGAACACTACAGGGACTTTGTATGCAGATACATATTCCACAAGGTCAATAATTTTGCGTGTGTTATCATTAGTTTCGAACAGCAAATCATGGAGCGTATATACATGGAGGAAGAAACAAAAACAATAATAGTGTAATGTGTTAAGAATCAGAGTAATTTAATATGGTGTAAGATCCACTCACAAGTGGGCTGGATAAGGTAGGCTCATCGAAATTCAACAGAGGTATTAAAATCTGTGTTCTGTAAAAACAAAAATAGACCAAGATGGTGTAGTATCTTCTACAAGCTGATCTTAAAAGATCAAAATGCACTTACAATTAAGATGTAGCACAACTCAAAGAGTGATGTGCATAAGCGTATTAAAATGGATCGTCTGGTGTGGTGTCGCAAATTCTCTCCAATTAAATGTCTCTCAATGCGTTTCGCCAATAGCACGTCGGCTTCCTCAGGAGAAAATCAAGTGAATCCGTATGTGGTCCGCGGTCCGTTTTATACATATGAAGATGCTTCCGGGTACGTTTGGTGCGAATCTGGTCCTCTGGCGGCTCTACATTGACGATATATTAATTATATGGAAGGGACCGATGGATGAGCTTAATCGGTTCCTTAAATACGTTAATGAAAATCAATATAATTTAAAATTTACATCATGTATTGACTCACACTATACACTCAGGAAGATAAGATAAAGTCTAAAACATTCTTCAAACCAACCGATGGTAACAGTTACATTGATTATGCTAGCTGTCGCCACCCACAATGACTACAAAATATCCCTCAGCGACAATTTGCACGCATACGCAGAAACTGCACTGAGGACAGTGATTTCCTCACCCAAAGCCAAGTACTAATCGATAAATTTAAAGAGAGAAATTACACAGATGAGCTGTTACAGAGTAATCTTAGATCAATAAAAGAGAAGAAAATAGTTTTTTTTCTGGGAGAGAGGAATCATAAATCTAAAAAGAAGTTTGATTTTGCTTTTTTAACCAAGTATAATGACAAGGCTTTTGAAATCAAAAGGGCGATTACCAAATGCTGGCCTATTTTACAACAAGATAATGTCTTAAAAGATCACCTTCCAGTAAAACCAAACATCATTTATAGAAAAGTAGAAAGTTTAAAATCTATTTTGGCCCCAAGTATTCTACCTGAAGAAAAAATAGCGAAAGACGACAATTTCGCATTTAAAAGAAACCCAGGGTTCCATAGATGCGGGAAATGCAAACTCTGCAGAACATGCTATAGACAAGATAAAAAACCACCAAGTTTAAATGTACAAATTCCAGAAAGGAATATAATATTAGACATTTTATTCACTGTAGGTCAAAAAATTTCATTTATCTACTTGAGTGTAGCTGTGGAGTCCAGTATATCGGACAAACTACAAGAGTTGAAAGTTAGAGGTCTCGAACATCTCGGCGGTATACGCAATAAGAGCCAAAAATACAGCGTTCCAAAACATTGCAATGCGTGCAATAAGTTCTCTTTGGCAGATTTTAGAGTTATAGGAATCGATCTTATCTCCCCCATTGGAGAGGTGGAGATTTAAAGCAAATATTGGCGAAAAAAGAAACTGAGTGGATCATTAAATTTCAAACACATAAAGAAGGGGACTAAATACTCATTTAGATATTCTAGCTTTTATGAATGAATGAATAAAAAAATCCACTTACCTTGTATTTTGCACTTTTCCTATGTTGCACTTTAATGCTATATATCGATTATATGGCTTTACATGTGGATACATTTGCACTTTCACAGCCCTCGAAATATATATACACATAAAAGTCTTAAGGGCACTTTCATAGCACTTTTTGTACAATTTGCACTTTACAATGCACTTTTAAGCTTCTATATGTAGCTTTTTATGGATAATAATGAAATGTGCATTAATGATTCCTTTTCTTATTTTTGTGTTAGAAATCTAATAGTGGTGCCTTTTTCTTTAGGGCACATTAACATATAGTTTTACTCTTCTGTATGATATTAAGGATATTCATATTGCTGTACTTATTACTATTTTTATTTATTTTAACTAATTTTAGATATACATTTTATAATACAATCCTGTATATGTATATAAAAGATAAGGTCCGTGTTTAGTACATAAAAACAGACTGAACACAACAGAGCTAAGAAACAGCGAACATATTGTTTTCTTATTTTTTATTATTCATGCTGAGTGATATAAATAAACTCCTGCAATCTCCGGGATTACGCATCAACTGGGATTAGTGGAGAAGCCTTGTGTGATCGTTGCGCCGGCTCGTTGGGACGTACAATGATGAGATACATGCGAAGGACGTAGATACTTACCTCTTCACGAACCATGACGCGACGACTCGGACGCGCAGCTCCCTAGGTACTGCAATGTGATGACGTACCCGGAAGCATCTTCATATGTATAAAACGGACCGCGGACTACATACGGATTCACTTGATTTTCTCTGTTATCTTACTTGATTTTCTCCTGAGGAAGCCGACGTGCTATTGGCGAAACGCGTTGAGAGACATTAAATTGGAGAGAATTTGCGACACCACACTGGATGATCCATTTTAATACGCTTATGCACATTACTCTTTGAGTTGTGCTACATCTTAATTGTAAGTGCATTTTGATCTTTTAAGATCAGCTTGTAGAAGATACTACACCATCTTGGTCTATTTTTGTTTTTACAGAACACAGATTTTAATACCTCTGTTGAATTTCGATGAGCCTACCTTATCCAGCCCACTTGTGAGTGGATCTTACACCATATTAAATTACTTTGATTCTTAACACATTACACTATTATTGTTTTTGTTTCTTTCCCCATGTATATGCGCTCCATGATTTGCTGTTCGTTTCTGTATACACTTTGAGGAAGAGTGTGATTTGGTAGCTGCTTTCATTGTGGGGAAGTATTTATTTATTTTACACGTGGAATTTTGGTTTTTTTCACTTATATTCACCGGTTATCATTAGTTTGTCTACCCTTAATAAAGCCAGTTTGATCCTTATGTATTAACTGGGGAATTACGATTTTCAAACGCTCAGCAAAAATGGCCGAATATATCTTCAGTATTGATAAGAGATATCGGTCTAAAATTGGTCATTATTGTACTGTCTTTCCCCCGGTTTTAATATCGGAAGAATGGTTGCCTCCAGCATACCATTTGGAAAGCTCTTAGTTTTATTTCATTAAATGTGTTAGTTAAGTGGGGCCATATTTGTTTTATAAACTTCTTATAAAATAAAGCTGTAAATCCATCCGGTCTAGGCGCTTTATTTATTGTCACTGCTTTTATCGCTCTATGCACTTCGCCCTCCTTGAATTGCATATCTAATTGCTCAACCAGTTTCTCAGGGAGATTCAGTGCGTTTTCGGTTTTAAATTACTTAAGGAAATATATAAGTCCGATATTTTATTCTTATTTTTAGTTCTTGTTTCGTTGCCGTCATTCACAGGATGGCATCAACTATAGATATGAGTTCACAGAGGGTCTATCCAGACCCTCTTGAGAACTCTCGAGCTCCTGCTGCAGGTTGAATGCAGGTACTGCATCCAACCATGCAAGCTCAATGGAGCCCAGCTCACTAACAAGTGAAAAAAAGTTTTAAAAAAAATATGGAAACATGTAAAAATCCCCACTGTCCAAAAAAATAATAATAATAATAAGCAAGTCCTAAATAAAATTCTTTATCTTTACAAAAATTCCAACATGGAAAGAGTTAAAATATTGGCATTACAAATGCCCATAGGGTGTCTCGTATTAAAAAATGCATGATTTGATGGGGTAAATTGAATTGGCCGGGTTCAAAGATGTCCCAAATATGGGACATGGGGGCAGTAGGATCAGATGTCTAAATGGCATAAAAATACACACCTCATAAAGGCGGCCTTTTACCTCCCAAATAACCCTACAAACCCATACATGGGGGGTATCACTGTGCTCAGGAGATTCAACTGAACACATATTGCGGTGTTGTTTGACACGGACATATACCGGGAGCGATAAATTCATGCCTGAAGTACAACGTGCGTAAAAAATACAGAAAAAATGTACTACCATAAAGTTTCACAAAGGCTGATGGTAAAAATCAGTGCATGGAACGGGTTAAAATACCAGAATTTCAAATACCTTGGGGTATCTAGTTTTTAAAAATATGACTTGATGGGTTAAATTGCATTGGTCGGTTTCAAAGATACCCGAAATGGCACATGGGGGGAAGAATTACCAGAT
>VKOC01026811.1:0-11238 GCA_009364415.1 Spea multiplicata
TGCTAACGACGGCACCATGCCGTCGCTAGCACTATCTTACCTTGATGGGAGTCTGTGGACCCCCATCACCACCTATCCCGGCGATCTGCCCCTCATGTTGAAGGGCATCGCTGGGACCACCCGATCCGGCCGGTGACGTCGGGCGTAATGACGCGATGACGTCACCGCGCAACTTTATTTACAACTGACAATTGTCAGTTAAAGCGGCATGGGGGCATGCTGCTTAGATGCCTGTATCTCAGGCATCTAAGCAGCTACAGACCCCCAACATATACCGTTGGAAAGGTAATCGCCTCACCTTTCCAACGGTATAATGCTTGTGAAAAAATAATAAAAACTTTTAAGTTAAAAAAATTAAAATGTACAAAAAAAAGTTAAAAAAATGATTTGGGGGTCTCTAAAGGCAGATGAATAAAGATCAAAATTGCCCAGAGACCCCCAAATTAAATTATTTAAACATTAACTAGCTTAACTTTAAAAAAAAAAGTTTAAGTATTCTAGCTAAATGATCACTGTGGTAGCCAATGTTACCACAGTGATCATATAGCTATGAAAAGTCAGATTCCCTTTATAAAAATGGCCGATACAAAATTTTAACCCCATGATCCCTTTGATCATGGGGTTAAATTTAGCCAATGGTAAAGGGAAGAAATTTTTGAAATCCTGATGACCTCTAAATATTAGTAAAATCAGCCGCTTAGCCTGTAAGGTACGTGAGTAACCATCTCATCGCTGGAGCGCCTTGCATTTTTACTGCAAAACTTATTTTTGCTGTAAAAGTGATTTTTTTTCTCCCTTTACCATCATTTCTTTGGGATTGTAAGGGGAAAGAATGGTGTGTGCTTCTGTGAGTGAATGTACGGATAGTATGGTGTGTGCTTCTGCGAGTGAATGGAGATATGAAAGGTGTGTGAATGGTCAGTAATTAGGGTTGAAGCCTTGATGTGGCATTACTGCTCGCGCAAGAAGTTAAATTATGGCACAAAAAGTACACATTTGCAGAAACTACACCCCTTGGCGCATCAAATGAGTGGCTGCATGTGTTTCTAGGACAAACCTGGAGTGCTCAAGACACAAATGAACATGTCGCTACGGTTAGAAAAAACATATTTTCTAGCCAAAGCGACATATTCCATCATTATTTGTGCACTCAACTTTTGTCCTAGAAATACATGTAACCCCTCATTTGAAGCTCCAAGGGGTGTAGTTTCTTGAAATGTGTACTTTATGTACCCTAATTTAACTTCCCAGATGTCTAGACCACTTTATCTTCAGATATGGCAGATTTCAGAATCTTGTTAAAAATTGTCTTAAAACATTTAGGGGTGATGCCTGCAATTAGACAGCTCTAGGCAGCTGGGAAGTTAAATTATGGTACAAAAAGTATACATTTGCAGAAACTACACCCCTTGGCGCATCAAATGAGGGGCTGCATGTGTTTCTAGGACAAACCTGGAGTGCGCAAGACATAAATGAACTTGTCGCTTTTAATTTTATTTTTTTTAATTTATTTTTAGTGTGATATTCACTTATTTTCTTGTGCAAGTCAGATTTGTGATACAAATACAAGTGAGACCTCATTTGCTGCGGCTGGGGGTGTAGTTTCTAAAAATATATAGTTTTGTTGGCATATTTTAACATCCCGGGCAGCTAGAGCTGTTTAATTGATGGCACCCGTACATTAAATTTAAAGATGTCTTTTGTGATAGTCTAGTAAATTGAACTTTTAGCAATAAAATATTAGAAAAACACAGTCTACTGTTCTCAATGTCTGTTTATTTTAGACCGGTTACCTACTACAAATATTTAGCAACACAGGTTTTGATATTAGAGTTTAGAAAAATAAAATTACAATCTAGTTTTTATTGAGTGGGAAGTGAAAAAATACACCTTTTTCCGATTTTTGGCTTTATTTTGCAAACCTAATCAGACATACACATATAAAAATGGTATATTTGGAATCTGCTGGGTGTGCTGAAAAAAACAATATATGGTTTGTATCGTTTATTCCCAAGAAATGTACTTCTAAACGCGTTTAAACGAAAGGTGCACCAAAATGCAGAAAAACAGCTTAGCACCCAGGTGGGAAAGGGCTTAGCAGCCAAGGGGTTAAGTATCACGGTAAGAGAAGCCTTAAGAATGATCTTTTTATTATCACACCATTGATACTGAAGACTGAATTCTGACCGGCTTTTAGGGATTTGCGCCCAACCAGAAGTGGTCAGTGAGCATTTAATAAATAACAGATCCTATCACAGGTATTACAGGAGATCGAATTGAGCAAACTCAATTCTCAAGAGCTATGGCAGAAGCACTTCATTAACAAGCGAGGACCAATGTTACTACAGCATTATGTGAACTCATCGCGGCGCGGCACCCGAGATCACTACAAAGGATGTACTGCGCATAGTAACCCAAATAATAGCGCCCCCTGTCACTTTACAAGATGGGTACACAGTGACCCCCAAACTGAAAAACAATATACGCCAAAATATGCCAACAACATCATGTTATCCCCAATATATTTGCAGCAAATAGAAAAGAAAAAAAAAGTAAAACCAGAATATAGTAATAAAATTTAAAAACAGGTTAATTTTTTTTTAAAAAAATATCAATCTGTGTTTCCTGGTTTTATATGATGGATGCATAGAAATATTCCTTCGCACAATTTGAATTTATGTTACCGCTCATTTAATTCATTTCAGTTTGATATGGAAGTAAAGCCACAGATGTCATTAAGTTTTTATTTCCTGGAATTCTTTGGTTGGAAGCAGCAAATGGGAATTCCACGGATAAAAAAAGGGTTCAAATAAACGAATGGATCTGCATGCGTGTGCAAATTATAACCGCTTCCCCCACATCATTAAACTATGTGCGGGGCAGAACATACTCACCGACCAGCATCTCGAACAGGAAGACCCCAACGGACCACCAGTCACACTCTCGCCCGTAGTAACCGTCCCCTCCTTGGGATTTCAGGACTTCGGGGGATATGTAGTCGGGGGTCCCAACGGCCGTGTCGCAGCGCACCATACCTGTCTAGGAGAAGGAACACATGAGGAACTTTCCAAAAACCAAGTTCATGACCTAAACATTGACGGCTACAGGAAAAAAAAAAATAATGTTCTATTATTTAACAACGGATACGTATTTACAATAACAACCACTTGAGAGGCTAAAAAATTGGTTAAAACAGATTCACAGGGATTTTTTTTTGGGGGGGGGTTTTCTGATAGACTTTTCCCCCACCCACCCTCTCCTTACTTGGGTATGCCCTCTTTTTGGCCATCAAGATCATGGCACACCTCAGATCTTGTAGGTAGGCGTTTCATCAGTCTCACTATTCTGGTTCATCACACTAATGTCCCAGACTCCGTACACAAATATATATATATATACACAAATAGACACACATACACACAGTAATGAGCACAAGTTTTAGACAGGTGTGGAAAAATGCTGTAAATTAAGAATGTTTCCTAAAATAGTTATGCCAATATGTATTTTTATCATTTAACAAAATCCAAAGTGTGTGAGCAGGAGGAAAATCAAAATCCAATCAAGATTTGGTGCGACCGTCCTTTGTCTTCTGGAAAACACCATCAATTCTTCTAGGTACGCTCGCACAAAGTCAGGGATGTTGCAGGCGTATAGTTAGTTTTATGACTAAAACAGGTTACAATGATCATCAATTTAATATGTAGACTGAAACATAATCATTAACTGAAATAGTGATGTAGGAGGAATAAAACTGGGCGAGGAGCAGGTAGGTTGTTCCAAACATCTCAGAGAAGCAACCACAATGCTTCTGTAAATTTGGGCAGCCTCGGTCGGTTCTCTCCCAGACAGACTTGAGGGCTCAGTCCCCGGCTCTTTGTTCTTCTTTACACTGAAGAAGTTGTTCTTCATGACTGCTTAGGGTTTTTGCCTGAGAGACGCCTTCCTCACGCAGTGTAACTACCTTGTGTCTTGTTGCTGTGCTCAGTGCTGCCATTGTGTAAGACTTTCAACATTAAACTGTCTTCAGAATAATCCCTCGCTCCTACACAGCTGTTTCTCTTTCAGTGATGATTGTGTTTCAACCTATATATTAAATTGCTGATCATTAGTATTTTGGTATAAGTTCATTCATACACCTAACTTTATGCCTACAGAATTCCTGACTTTTGTGTGTTTGCCAATTGATGGTGTTGTGGTTTGTAGTCACACCAAATATTCATTGGATTCAGATTTTTCTTCTGTTCACTCACTTTTTTAAACAATAAAACTTAAATATTAACATCTCTATTTTTGGAAGCAACCTGAAGTTACAGCATTTTTCACACCTGCCTAAAACTTGTGCACATTAATATACTATCTCAGCCTGTATTAAGCCAGACGCTCCTCTGACATTAAGACCTCTAAAGATATAAAAGTGTATGTTAAAAATCTCCTTCCAATGGTTGCTGCTTTATTAATGCATCAGAATATTCTCTATGTCGTTTGGAGTGAACACTGCCAGGCACAGAGTATGTTATGCAGAAGATGCCCTCTTACAATACACACAATGCACTTAACGCACTTAACAATTACATCACAAACTGGCATCAACACTTTCAACAATACTTAAGCGGAATGAATTGCACTGTCGATGCCAACATTAACAATGTATCCAATGGCACCTCCATTTATTTCACTGGCTCAGAATAATAATAGAGCAGAACATGTATTAATTCAGATACAAAGTCTAATGCCTAAATCTTGCATATGGCTTTCATTTTTCTGACTGACTGCACTTGTACAGTAAGTAGACATCTATCTATATTTATCTATATCTATCCTTCTATATTACATAGCCCAGGAGATGTGATCTACCTTATACCTCAAGGAAAAAGGAAATAATCCATGCCTCTGGAAACAGGACTCCAATCATATCTTTTCACTTACAAGGGGAACTGTGTTCTTATTTTAATGCATGTAGATGTGTAGTGCCATTGGCGCTATATAAATAATAATAATAATAACAATAATAATAATATATGCACAGGCTAAACAGACAGTCTAATGTCCTGCCAGCCCTACTACAGAACAATGTATATTAAAGTACTCAGGTGAGTAACCCTAACCTCTGAGTACTTTAATATGGGAAACACTTTCCTGGCAGAGATGAAATTAATGGGAGTATACCTAGTCACTGATTGACAACTTATGCAGCCAATAGGTGGCTATGAAAGCGGCTCCCACATGCGAACAGTGGTGTGAACTGCCCCAATAACAGCCCCCCCACCCCGCGTTCTCAGAGCCAGCGCACATCACATGCAAGATGCATTCGGGTGAATGCATCACCTGCAGGGCGCTTAGCTGAGGGTGGGGAAAGGGGCAAACGCTTTAAAAAGGCACCACACAAATTTAAATGGACCACTCAGCTATCACATGCAATAAAGTGCATATGACGCTAGAGTACCCCCTTATATGCCTACAGTTTTGTTTTTTTTCTGGATATCACAACCAAGGACGATAATAGAATAACAATGACACGGCGGCGGATCCATTTGCCATTATTCGGCGTATCCATTTGGCCGTTATTTATGCTCTGCGTTTACTTCACTAACTCTCAAGCTGCGGTTGCTTATCAAAGGAATCTCACTAAAAGCCAAGTACAAATCCCTTTCCTTATCTACCGACCCTCGCTGCCGCTCTATTGACAGCATTTCATTATTGTGACAGCCCGGTCTTCCATACATCTGCTTCGTGTTCATTTTATCAGAGATTTCCATACGTTATCCTGTGTGTGACAGCTCTATCTTTGGCTGTTTCTGTCATTCTGCAGCTAATTTCTGCCATGTTCCCGTCGCTGAACCCCGTCTTATCAGTCTGTATGTTTGAGTGGAATGAGAGGATAACACGGAGGGAAGAGGGAATGAGAGGATAACACGGAGGGAAGAGGGAATGAGAGGATAACACGGAGGGAAGAGGGAATGAGAGGATAACACGGAGGGAAGAGGGAATGAGAGGATAACACGGAGGGAAGAGGGAATGAGAGGATAACACGGAGGGAAGAGCGCGGACTGAAAACCCTGCTGTCGGCGAATGAAGATTTTTTTCAATTATGGGCAAAATGCAAAGAACCTTAACCCTTTATACACTAAACTACCAGAGCAATTTCTTCATGTTCTGGTTACGTCTCATTAACTCTTATTTCCCTTATTTTTTTTTTTATTCATGACAAGTAGAGCTTTTTTAAAAAAAAGAAAAAAAAGCAATGCTGGAAGCACTCATACGTCTATTTCCCAAATGCAACCTCTGGATATGACGCTGAGAGCGTGCACTCAACTTCTTTTGTCGACCATGGCGAGGCCTGTTCTGAGGGAAACCTGTCCTGTGAAACCGCTGTATGGTCTTGCCCACCGTGCTGCTGCTCAGTTTCAGGGTCTTGGCCATCTTTTTTCAGATCCTCAGAGAGTTCTTTGCCATGAGCTGCCATGCTGCACTTCCAGTGACCGGTATGAGAGAGTGTGAGAGCGATAACACCAAATTTAACACACCTGCTCCCCATTCACACCTGAGACCTTGTAACACTAACGAGTCACATGACACCGGGGAGGGGAAACGGCTAATTGGGCCCAATTTGGGCATTTCCACTCAGGGTTGTACTCACTTTTGATTCCACGGTTTAGACATTAATGGCTGTGTGTTGCGTTATTTTGAGGGGACAGTAAATTTACTCTGTTATACAGGCTGTACACTCACTGCTTTACATTGTAACAGAGCGTCATTTCAGTGTTATTTACATAAATGTGTGGGGAGTACTCACTTGTGAGATACTGTATTTAATTTTCATTTATTTCAAGTTTTCAAATGTTGCATGTTTTTTTAACCCCTACCTATCCCTATCTAATGGGGGGGGGATTTAGAAAAAAATGTTAAAAAAATTAAAAAAGCTAGGTCTTGGGAATAACTTACGGATTACTGTCTCTCCCTAGATCAGGGGTGCCCAACCTGCGGCCCTCCAGCTCCTGCAGGGCTACATCTCCCATACTCCTCAGCCAGCCCCCCTTAGCTGAAAGAGCATTATGGGAGATGTAGTCTTGCAGCAGCTGGAGGGCCGCAGGTTGGACACCCCTGCTCTAGATGATGATCACACAGAGAAGAGAGACAGAGAACAGGAGATAAAGACAATGCTTACAAACACTGTCTGTCACAATCATGGAAGTGCTCCTTGATCTGGGTTGGGCAACTATGTTCGTGAAGGGGTAATACACATTTGTCATTGGCGGGGTTCTATGTTACACAGGAGTATCCCTTTAAATGTTTTCTGCTCCGAGGACATGCCAATGAATTGTGAAACCTCAGAGGCACGTCAGGGTGTGCGCTGATCACATCGAAGAAGAGATTACATTTCCAGAGCTCATCAAGTAAACCGGAAATAAACACGGGAAGCGTCTAGTAAGAGAACGCAGGAACAGACGAACGGTCACAGATTCCCATCTGTAATAAAGTAACGCTGACGCAGGCATCCCCCTCGGGCAGAAGAAAGCCGAGAGGAGGGGATCCTGGTGTACCCTGTGACGGCACATACATTATAAACGATCTGTTCTTTCTTTTTTGGAATTAAACAGAAAGAAAGAGAGAAGCAAAATAAAAAATGCTCGTTCTTCACACATTGTCTGGTTTTGCTGATTGTAGGGTAACAGCCGCAAAGTCATTTTATTCTTGACTTTTAAGGATGTCATGGAGTACTGCTGCTCAATGTTACAGACTTATTTTAAATATTTGTGTATTTTTTACTTATTTGTAAAGGTAAATTGTATTTAAAGTTTTTGATTAAACTAAATAAGTATGATAAGTGAAGTGAATATTGTCCCTTTAACACACAAACATAGTTATTACACGTAATGAAAACTAAGCTCAATCTAACAACATTTGAAAAGGACTGGATTGTAAGATCGCAAGAGCAGGGCTCTTCTCCTTTTGTACAAGTTTGTTACTGTGACTTGAAATTATCCCACTGATTCTAACAGCGCTACTATATCTGCTGGCGCTATATATAACAAAATGTAATTTGTTGGTTAAATAGTCACCTTTTACTTGATTTCTTTTTTATTTTTGTACTGGTAAGCATGGAGTGACTGGTTCCATTTATAACCCGAGGACATTAAGCCACCCGTGGTAAAGGCTCTGGAGTAGCGGAAAAGCGTTTCCTAAAGTCGCCGTCTGGCAGATTTACAAACGGCGAGAGAATACCACCAGGCTGGCTGTATTGTAGTTTGATGGAGGAGAAATATTGGTCACGTCAGGGTTTAGGCCCTTTGGGTCCATTGAAGGGACATTCCATGCCCCAGAAGCAGTCCGGCAGAACTGGTTTGTTGAGCCACTTCTGGACCAATAACACTTGTACAGAAGTCAGCACTGCAAACATATTTTATGCTCTCTCCCCCCCCCCATTAAAAAAGCCTCAGCGCTTACAAAACTTTATAGGAGTCACTCACAAGCGCCTCTAACACAAAGAAATATGGTTTCACAATCCCACAAGGTACACAAGGGCTGTAAAGGGATTCGGCAGAGATTCACCACATTAACATTATGAAATATTTACTAAAACTAATCATTGCAGACGTTATGCTGTGAGGTCAGTTAGCATTTCCAGAACCACAATTAATAATCTGCCTGTAGAGACTGAATGAACCACTAGGTGGCGCTGCTTCAAGCAAAACAAACCCACGAGAAGAGCTTCACATCCCACAATAAGCCATCCGTCCTCCTCCTTCTAGACGTGGAAACGCGCCGGAGGTAAACACGCCGGTACATTGTGTGCATGCGGAAAGGTTATTTGAGGTACATCATGTGAGTAAGGGAACATTTCTCCCATCCTTATTTCATACTGAATTCGCCAGTATGTACAAAGCATTAGCTTAATGCACCGATCAACAAACTTACTTTAGTTCTACAAGCTCAGCTTCTTATGTTATGTAACATGATGAGTGCGGTGCCCCGACTTGACACAATCACCATCACCCCGTGTCTCATTCACAGTATTCACCTGTAGCCTATCCCAAAAAGCAGAGGCAGACAAGTCTACAGAGTTACACTTCTTCAGCAAGCTGCAAATTCGCTCTCCCTTTAGATCCGCGTGAGAAAAACATTAATATGGTTCATTTCTGCCTACATTTTAATGTCATAAGGACAGTCCGAGGGGCCATGTGGTCAGACACTTATAAAAATTTGCGCTTCCGTGTTCATCTGCAAAGATATCCGTGTAACGCCGTGTCTTATGTGCTTTCCAGCCGGTGACCAAACAAGTTCTACCGGATACCGAGCAGGTCATGCCTCACAGGACAAGCTCTGCACAACTTAAAAGAACCTGCATACGCCAGCTATAATGCTTTCGTGACAAAGCCTAAAAAAATAAAATATAAAAAATGCCAAAAAAAACATTTTGTTTTTTTAACAAATGTATATATTAAACCGGATCAGGGCAAGTAGACTTTCTTTTAAAAACAAACACGCGACACAATGATTATGATCGCCAACATGTAAAGAAGCCGGGGGGAGTCCAGGCAGCCTCTTCTCCCTTCATTTTGCTTATGAATTTACTTTTTATATGCATTCTCCATCGGAGGGACTGCATAGGGAACCAGCGTGTACTGTTAAAGCTAAAGGAGTAGTCGGGATGTTCCAGGCTGCTGCTGAGGTGTCAGGTTCAGCTCATGTCATGTTAACCAAAGAGCACAATGTGAGACAAATATTCAGTCACAGAACCCGAATCCCACATTATTTATATAAAAACTTACTTCATCCATCTTCATACACGTGCCAAAGTCTGCCAGCTTGAGATGCCCGTACTTGTCCAGAAGCATATTGTCGGGTTTCACGTCTCTGTGGATCAACCCCATGGAATGGATCGCGTCCAGGGCTAAGACCACTTCGGCAGTATAGAACTTGGCCCACTTCTCGGGCATGTCGTAATTGCTCATAAGGTTTACGAGGTCGCCCCCGGGCATGTACTCCATAACCATGTAGAGGTATTTATCATCTTGAAAGGCACAATGCAGCTGTAAAGGGTGATGTAAAATCATATGAGATCCTTTGCAAAGTTCTGCTTAAAGTAGCAAAAGAATGAAAAAGACGTCATGTAAATGTAAGCGTTCTGTAACTCAGGCCGGTTTGCAACCAATGTACTAAAGTGCTAGTCCTGAGGCTAAATAACTCTAGGGCCAATTTAGGAGACGAGTCACGTGGAACGATACAGATCAATCGATGGCGCAAATTAAGGCACTAGTAATAAATATCGGGGCAGTAGGAAGCCGATGGGTATAAACGTAATTTAATGCATACATTACCTGAACTACCCATGGACTGTTCGCAAAAGCCATGATGTCCCTTTCTTCCCAAAAGAAGGCAGAGTCGGATCTTTTAATCATTTCGAATTTACTAAGTAATTTCATGGCATACACCTTTTGTGTTGTTTTGTGACGGACCTGTTAGGGAGAATAAAAAAAATAAATAACCCAAGATTAACATGCAGTATGCTCTGTAAAGCTATTGCGGAAAGGGTCCACATCATAGTTGAAGCATTGTACAGGGAGTGGCGGAGAGCGAGGAGAAGGGACGAGAGGGGAGAGCGAGGAGAAGGGACGAGAGGGGAGAGCGAGGAGAAGGGACGAGAGGGGAGAGCGAGGAGAAGGGACGAGAAGGGGAGAGCGAGGAGAAGGGCGAGAGAAGGAGCGAGGAGAAAGGGAACGAGAGGAAGAGAGCGAGGGAAGGACGAGAAGGAAGAGCGATGAGAGAAAGAACAGAGAGAGAGCGAGGAAAAAGGACGAGAGGAAAGAGCGAGGAGAAGGGACCGAGGGTAGAGAGCGAAGGAGAAGGGAACGGGAGGAAAGAGAATGCGAAGGAGAAGGACGAGGGAGAAGAGCGAGGAGAAAGGGACGTAGAGGCAGAGAGCGAAAGGAGAAGGGACGAGAGGAGAAAACGAGGAGAAAGGACGAAGAGGTTTAATTGAAGCGAGGAGAAAGGACGGGAGGAGAGAGAGCGAGGAGAAAGGACGGGAGGAGAGAGCGAGGAGAAAGGACGGGAGGAGAGAGCGAGGAGAAAGGACGGGAGGAGAGAGCGAGGAGAAAGGACGGGAGGAGAGAGCGAGGAGAAAGGACGGGAGGAGAGAGCGAGGAGAAAGGACGGGAGGAGAGAGCGAGGAGAAAGGACGGGAGGAGAGAGCGAGGAGAAAGGACGGGAGGAGAGAGCGAGGAGAAAGGACGGGAG
>VKOC01026814.1:0-25358 GCA_009364415.1 Spea multiplicata
GCATGATGGGACTGTGATTGCTAACAGCAATCAAAGTCCCATCATGCCTAGGTTCCAGCACTTACACATCCAACCAGTAAATGCTAGAACCTAGGCATGATGGGACTGTTATTGCTGTTAGCAATCACACTCCTATCATGCACAGTCAGCCACTACATGCTGGTACAGACCCCATACTGCTGGCAGCATCAATACACAAGGGGGCAGCTAGCTAGGTTTCAGCTTGTACTGGCTGACTTTGCATGATAGGAGTGTGATTGCTAACAGCAATCAAAGTCCCATCATGCCTAGGTTCCAGCACTTACACATCCTAGGAATGTGATTACGGACTCCCTATGCCAAGCTATCCCCCAACACTTACACATCCATGCTATCTGAAACCCTCATTCACAAACATTCAGCATAACACCCATCACTCTCACACACTTACATTCAGCATAACACCCATCACTCTCACACACTTACATTCAGCATAACACCCATCACTCTCACACACTTACATTTAGCATAACACCCATCACTCTCACACACTTACATTCAGCATAACACCCATCACTCTCACACACTTACTAATCCACTCTCTCCTACCTTTTCTTCTATCACTCTCACTTTTCCTCCTCCTCTTCTTCTTCTACTTCTTCCTGTCCTTCCTGTGCACTGAGCGCGGAAGACGGGGGGCGTGGCTTCAGTGGTGTGCGCCGGGATTTGACATCAAGTCCCGGCGCACAGCCACAGTTGCCGCGCGCATCGTTTCTGAAGGCGTGCCGGCATGGTGGCACCCCTCAGATGATCAGCATACAATTAATCCTTATACCCCATCAACCATAACGGCCCCAGAAATTAATCCTAAACTCCCCATCAACCATAACTGCCCCTGAAATTAACCCTAAAGACCCCATCAACCATAACAGCCCTGAAATTAACGCCTAAAGACCCATTAACCATAAAACTGCCCCTAAATTAATTGCAATTACTCCAGATTAAATTGCCTAATAAATTTGTTATGTTCATGGGGTCTTAGTGTTCATTTAGGGCCGGTTAGCTTAATGAGGTGTTAAGGCGTTAATTCTAGGGCAGTTTATGCTTAATGGGTGTAAGGTTAATTAGGGCAAGTTATGCTTAATGGGTAGTTAAGGGTTAATTTAGGGGCAGTTATGCTTAATGGGGTGGTTAAGGTTTTAACTTTAGCGGTAGTTATGGCTTAAATTGGCGTGTAAGCGGTTAAGTTTTAGCGGTAGTATCTTTAATGGGTGTTTAGGTTATTAGGGGCAGTTATTGCTTAATGGGTGTAAGGAGTTAGATTTAGGGCAGTTATGCTTAAATGGGGTATTAAGGTTAATTTAGGGGCAGATTATGCTTAGGTGTTAAGGGTTAATTTAGGGGCAGTTATGCTTAATTGGGTGTTGAGGGTTAATTTAATGCTGAGGGTTAATTTAATTAATTTAATAAAGTTAACTTAAGGTGCAATTGGAGGTAAAGGGGAATGTAAATCCTGGGGGCAGTGATTATTAATGTATTTATTCTCTGAATGATTCGAATCCCAATGAAGGCAGAGAGTCGTTCAAAGATTCGGATCTTACAGTGATCCGGATCACTGTAAGATTCGGATCCCTGTAAGATCCGAAGCTTTGAACGACTCCCTGCCCTAATTGACATCACTCGAGTAGGCAGACAGGAGGGTTCATTGACTAATGAAAGGGGCGGGGCCAATCATTAGTGTGCCTGCACGGAGGGACTGGGAAACTCCTGTGAGTCACACTGAGTGATCCGAAGATTCGGATCATGAATCGGATCATTTCAGTGAACGAGTTGAAATGGTCCGATTCACTTTAATGATCCGAACTTCCCATCACTATTTACTACAGCTTTCGATGCCTCTCACAGACTTCAGCAGGGGGCGTGGCCTCCCTCTTTCTCCCCACAGAGGAGGCAGGACTGGAGCGGAGAATAGACCCTCCCACAAGTAAGCAGCAACCAGGGCTCTTGTGATCCTGGCTGCAGATCTCACGCGGGCCGCATGTTGGACGCCCCTGGAATAAACCATGTTTCATTCACAAACATATGGTGAAAATGGAAAAAAAAAAAACCTCTGTTGTTTAGAGTATGAAAAAAACCCTGATCCTAAAGCGGTTATTTTTTCCTTGTGGTGAAGTTGTTAGGAGCTGCTGTCTCATTTTCCCATCACTAAAGAAAGAAAGTAGGAGTACAGTGTGAGACAAAAGTGTTGGAAATAAGTTATTTCCCTGCAAACCACAGAGGAAATGTATTCAATATCCAGGGTGGAGCCAGATCATTCAGCATAAAAAAATGCTCTATGATCAGTAAACCCCTTGGTTGCGGGCCAAATTTCAGCTTCAGATACGGAAGTGAAAGCTAAAATAAAAGTAGGCAGTAGAAAGGCTTCCGAACACGGCCAAAAAACTCACGTTCTCTAGTCGGTGGGATTGTTTTCGTTGCCTGTGTTTTTGGGGCTCTCTATTCGATTGGCTGTACTATGGATTAAACCTAGAAACAAGTTAGTAATCGATGAAGGGACAACACTCTAGCAAAAGAAACTGAGAGCTTCCCTGCAGGGAGGTAAGTGTGATTAGTATGAAAATATTGAACTGTTTGAGCTTTTTTTTTTTACTTGCTTTGGGGGCTATTACCATTTACCAGTTTAAGATCTGAAAAGGAGGATCACTAGGCTGGATGGCATGATGGGGACATACAGTTTGAAGACTGGCTTGGGTCAAGACAAGGGCAGCGTGACGATATGACGTTTAATTTTTATGAACATATTTTAGGATCATTTAAGTCTTTGCGATGTACGCCTGTGTCTGTGCTATATGTCTGCCAGTTAAATCAAGGATACATCAACCCATCAGCCCCAAGAATTATCAGACAAGGTACATCTAAAGGGCTTCCACCAAGTAAACTAATACCGCAATATAATAACATTGCACCACCAAATATAGTTGAGAAAAAATTCCACACGCTTCATTTGTTGTTGTTTTTTCGTTTGTTTCTTTTGTTGTTGTTGTTGTTGCTTGGGAGGGATTTTATGGTTACAAAATGCGTCACTGTTGCATGTGGGTGTGGGTCTAATCTTGTGTATAACATGTGATGAAATCTTACATGTATTTCCAGCCATGTTTAAAGATTGGCAACCATACTACATATACCCCCAGGGCATAAATCTACTCTGCAGAAAATAAACTCAATTAGTCAGGCCGACACCTGATTACAAATTAATTTCACACAGCAATTATATGTTAGTATGTGCTCTACTTTTTGAACAGGATTAGGTAACATGAACAGAAGAGAAACAATTGGTGGGCAAGAAAGGCAAGTACCCGGTTGGCAGTAGCGAGGCAAGCATATCCGAACGGCTACAGCTTACACTTGTGCATACAGCTTTGTCATTAAGGGGTTAAAACCAGTAACCATATTCCTTAAGTTGTTATGTATGTCAGAGGTTTGCCTTGGGGAAGATGCCTCTTCAATATGTTATTCTAGACTGGTTAAATTGCAAAAGGCCATGCTGTGTTGTGCAATGTGAAACAGGAAAGAGACTTTAACCCTGCAGTGCATCATACCGACGTAGATGTTTTTCTTAGAAAGTTCTACTCCCAAATGCCAGTAATTCTTCCCTTTAAAAAAACAACTTTTTTTTAACACTGTTCTAGATACAGTTTTGATTCTTAAAATTCTTCTAGAAATTGTAAATGTATCCATATATAGGGCACACACTATGAAACCAGTTATGAAAACACCTTTAGACCCAGTTATGGTCATACTGTAAGGATCATAAACAGTGACCTTACCTTTGCTTTAAAAAAAAACTTACATTGAAGAATATATATGCATTTGGAGTATGATTCTTCTTAAGATGGGTTAGCAATGTCCATGCTGCCTGGACCATTCCATTGGTTGCTGGTGATAAAACCGCCTTTTCCAAACTTGGCCCAGAATCTATTCATGTATATGTAACCATTCTTGTGTATGTGTTTCACTTTTAATGTCATTGACATTTTGCTGGCCAAAATGCTTTTCTGAGAAAAATATACATTGTATATACAGTATTTCACAAAAATGAGTACACCCCTCACATTTTTGTAAATATTTTTTTTATATTGTTTCATGTGACAACACTGAAGAAATGACTCTCTGCTACAATGTAAAGTAGTGAGTGTACAGCCTGTATAACAGTGTAAATTTGCTGTCCCCTGAAAGTAACTCAACACACAGCCCTAATGTCTAAACCTTGGCAACAAAAGTGAGTACATCACTTAGTGGAAATGTGCAAATTGGGCCGAAAGTGTCAATATCTTGTGTAGCCACCAATTTTTTCCAGCCTTAACCTTCTTGGGCATGGAGTTCACCAGAGCTTCACAGGTTGCCACTGGAGTCATCTTCCCCTCTTCCATGATGACACTTGCCCTCCCCCACCTTCCGTTTAAGGATGCCCCACAGATGCTCAATAGGGTTTAGGTCTGGAGACATGCTTGGCCAGTCCATCACCTTTACCCTCAGCTTCTTTAGCAAGGCAGTGGTTGTTTTGGAGGTGTGTTTGGGGTCATAATCATGTTGGAATACTGCCCTGCAGCCCAGTCTCCGAAGGAAGGGGATCATGCTCTGCTTCTGTATGTCACAGTACATGTTGGCATTCATGTTCCCTCAATGAATTGTAGCTCCCCAGTGCTGACAGCACTCATGCAGGCCCAGACCATGACACCCCCACCACCATGCTTGACTGTAGGCAAGACACCCTTGTCTTTGTACTCCTCACCTGGTTGCCGCCACACACACTTGACAACATCTGAACCAAATAGGTTTATCTTGTTCTCATCAGACCACAGGACGTGGTTCTAGTAATCCATGTCCTTAGTCTGCTTGTCTTCAGCAAACTGTTTGTGGGCTTTCTTGTGCATTATCTTTAAAAGAGACTTTCTTCTGGGATGACAACCATGCACGCCAATTTGATGCAGTGTGAGATGTATGGTCTGAGCACTGACAGGCTGACCCCAACCCCTTCAACCTCTGCAGCAATGCGGGCAGCACTAATACATCTATTTCCCAAAGACAACCTCTGGATATGACGCTGAGCAAGTGCACTCAACTTATTTGGTGGACCATAGCGAGGCCTGTTCTGAGTGGAACCTGTCCTGTGAAAGCGCTGTATGGTCTTGCCCACTGTGCTGCAGCTCAGTTTCAGGGTCTTGGCAATCTTCTTATAGCCTAGGCCATCTTTGTTGCCAATGTTTAGACATTACTTTGAGGGGACAGCACATTTACACTGTTATACAGGCTATACACTCACTACATTGCAGAGTGTCATTTTTCAGTGTTAACACTAATGAGTCACATGACACTGGGGAGGGGAACGGCTAATTGGGCCCAATTTGGACATTTCCACTTAGGGTAGTACTCACTTTTGTTGCAAAGATTTAGAGATTAATGGCTGTGTGTTGAGTTATTTTTAAGGGAACAGGAAATTTACACTGTTATACAGGCTGTACACTCACTACTTTACATTGTAGCAGAGTGTCATTACTTAAGTGTTGTCACATGAAAAGATATAATAAAATATTTACAAAAATGTGAGGGGTGTACTCACTTTTGTGAGATACTGTATGTACTTTAAAAAGGCACTCTCGATAATTTTAGATCCTTTTAGATTTATTGTCCTGTGATTGTGACCAATATTCCATACATGTTCCTTACAAAGAGTTGCATAAATAGTGACTTTATAATGTATTACCCACCTATACATGACCCTCTGCTATTTGATATTTTATTCTTGTGATGTGGAAGCCTCTTGCATCAGAATAAGACACTGATAGCATCAAATGTGACAGAGTGTGAGGCAATCACGTGAATAGTTATGCTGCAAATGGCATCATATAAGGCACATAATGTAAAGTGACGTATTCAGGCCTTGGCAGACTTGGCCTAGGGTGGCAGGTCTAGGGAGCAGTAGTAAAAAGATCACAAGTCCTCCCTATGTCCCGATGCACAGCAGACCAATTACAAAGAATATCTGATCTTCCCAACCAATCTGCTTACGCTATGGAGGCTGTGCCCGGCTCTGAACAGTCCATAGATTGCATTAAGTGCGCTGTGCATTTTCAGGCACACTGTCTCTTAAGGCCGCTGCACGTCTATTCAGACACATTGTCAAATGACGAATGAAACATTCCCTTCTGTCTGAACCCAGAACACGGCAACACATTTGTTTTAGACAAAATGCTTGAAATTATTTCAACTGACTACTTTTGTCTAAACCTGTTTAACTATTTTTGTCACATCTCCAAAATGTAAGTTGAGTCCTGAATCTGAGACCTAGATGGCCTTGCAAGCTTGCAATACATTATACCTCAGTTAGCCAATAAAGGCGTCATCTTTACCAAATTTGCTTTCAGTTCTGCTTATGTTGGGAGATTTGTTAGGTATGTGTTAAGAATTACCAGTGTTTGATGGGCCCTCTTACTAGAATGTCCTTGGATCTCCACAGATGCACATTTTTAAAATAACTTTTTAAGCCCAGTTTTCCTTTTCTCTTTCTTTATTTAATAAATACCAAACGCACAAAAAAAAACGTTATGTCCTCCAGCCTGTAAGTTATGTTTTAATCTTTAGAATTGTATGTCTTGTCAATAGAAATCTTAGTAGCTAATTTTTCATATTTTTGAATTTTTAATCCAAGTTAAGTATTTTTATATCCTTGAGAGCTGAGTGGGTTTACTTTTTCTTAGTTTTTTTGTGTACATAAATGAATTTATAAACCTGAAACCAAGGACAACATTTTACACTGTAATATTTATTTGGACCAGAATTTACTTTGTGGCTCAAAGTAAATCATTACTTCAATTAAAACAGTCTAATGAATATGTTGTGTTTTTAAAGCTTGGGCAATCACCCTACTTTTGCATGTATCACACCTCCCAATAGTACACTAAAATATACCAAAATTAATGCAAAATTCAATATTTTGACCCTAAAAACTCAGTCGTCTTAATAGTGTAGGATATAAAACCACACTGCAGGTAAAAAAAAAAATTACCTGGCGTTCCGATCGATCATGTTTCCACAGGTGAGTGAGAAAACCTGACAACACCCCTGCCCCGGGCCCCATTAGCAAGAGAAATGAGAAAACGGGGTCTAAACCCGCAACCATCCAAGGTTATTTAATTGCTCCTCATTTCATTGTGCATAGGGTGGGGTGAAGAGAGGGGCAATCGTAGGCGTGTGTCTGAATGAGGAATATGTCAGTGTGCTCTTTCCTTATATGACTAATATATACAATTTGAATGGTTTGTTTATGACAAATCCAAATATACTGTATATTAAAGTATGTGCTATATTTGTGCTGGTGGGTGCTATGCTTTATTTTGTATTAGTCACTCAGGCATCTCATTGTTACATAGCATTACACATAGGATTTCCCCAGTATTAGAATATTAAAAGAATAGACATCCCCAGAGTAAGAAATTAGATTCTAGAGTAGCAGCAGTAGTGAGAGTATGCCAGTTTTCCCTTGAAGCAAAGGAGATTTTGTATGTACATAGGCGTAAGTTCATACCATGTGGTAATGCTTTACCCAGGCTCACTTTCTTTCAAGTATCACTTGATCTCCTCTAAATCCAGGCCGTCTCCATTGACGTTGTTGGGCATATCCTTTTCCACTTGTGCACAATGCACAGTAAGACCTGCTTCAGCTGTAATACTTTGACGTTTTCCTCTCTTTACTTTTCGCTGGCCCAAACATAGATCTGCTCCTATGATCTGACAGCGTCTGACCATCTTTACTATGGGAAGTTAGAAACATTTCAGTGATGCAGGGGCGTACAGAGTATTTGGCACCTACAGTATTTGGGGATCCTGTACTACCCCTCCACAAAATTATGTTGGCAGGAATATTTATTTCACAAATTTTTAACTGTATGTAAACCAGAAAAAAATCAAAATCTGTGGCATCCTCTGCCCCTGAAACAGCCTACCTGTGCCAACTCTACCCCTAGAACAGCCTGCCTGTGCCAACTTTGCCCCTTAAACGGCCTGTCTGTGCCAACCTTGCCCCCAAATCAGCCTGTCTGTGCCAACCCTGCTCCCCAAATCAGCCTGTCTGTGCCACCTCTGTCTCCCAAATTAGGCTGCCTGTGCCACCTCTGTCTACCCGTTTCTACTATTGTGGTGGTTTATGTGACTTAAAGTTTTACTGACTGAGTGCTACACAATCTATATGTGCTATATAAACTAATGTAATTTCAGAATCAGTATATAGTCATATTCTACTTTAGATTATAACTCTAATCACTATAAACTGAGCCAGGCACTGATGGTGGTACAGAATAATTCACTATACATTGAACCAGACATTGACAAAAGTACAGCATAACTACTTAATGAGGAGTCATAGTATATAGTGATGGGGGTTATGCTGCACTACTGCAATGTGCGGCTCAGAGTATAGTGATAGCAGTTATGCTGTACCACCATCAATATTTGACTCAGTATGTAGTGATAGAAGTTATGCTGTACCATATATGCTCAGTAAATATTTATTTAATACAAATGGAGGTGCAAAAAATCAAACATATTAAACAAATTACATATACCTGCAAAAAAAATGAAGCGTTCAGTCCAAGGTCAAATAAAAGCAAGAACAACGGAAAAAAGTGATAGGGGAGCTGTTCTGTGGAGATACACCCAATGTTTCAACAGGACACCTTTCTCAAGAGTGGCCATTCTGGGGAAAAAAGAGAAAGGTGTCCTGCAGAAATGTTGGACATCATTCTCCATGTTCCAGACAGAGGACTTCATATCCATAGCCTTAGAATAGCTGGTACTCTCTGGCTGGACGGTCAATAGGAACAGAAATAATTTAATCCGGATAAGACACACTACCTTTCTGGGAGCAGATAAAGAAACGGTCAAAGGCACCATCTATATGCTTAGAGAATTGTAACAGAAGTTGATAAAAATCTTTCACTAGATCCCAACCAGATTGGGTTATCCCGAGGTAGACTTCATGACCACTTCAAAGATCACCCAGGTCCATACTTACCTATCCATGTTCTGCAGTCCCCAAGCTGTTGCTCAGGATGTTCCAGATCTGCCGTCCTAGGGCTCAGTTCTGCGTCGTCTCTGTAACACCTGAAATTGAGGTCTTGGAGACTGAGCCAGGAACTAATCCTCCCACTGAGTTTTTAATACTTGACAGATTGGACACCAAAGAATATTCCATCCTTTATCTAGAACATGGCTTGCTTGTAGGTTACTTAGTTACATTGCTTAGTTACATAATTGTTTTATGAATTGAATATTGAGGGGTAATTTTTAAAACGCCAAGGTCCTCTTTTGTTTAGCTATTCCGCTGTTGACATAGATGTTTCATATGGCTTGGTAGATTAATATAAATCTACTGTCATTTTTATATTGACTTGTACATGTATATCCTGATGAACAACTTAGATTTGTGTAGTTTACGAAAATAATTAAGCACTGGCATTTGGTTAGACATTAATTTGCATAGAACTTGGTGTATGTCTAATGATTTCAGTATGCTGAATGCATCAAACATTGACATTAGCTAAAATGTTTGGTGGATGTAAGTGTCAATGATTTACAGCCCAAAATTCAAAATAGCGGTAATATGTACAGATATTGTAGAAAATGAGTTTATTATACTTTTTCTTTCCAAATAATGTATCAAATTAAGTGTAATTTTGTCTCAAAGCTTGTGCAAGCTTGCACGTTAGTACAGAGGCACACAACAGCCACTGGTAAACAAAATGAGCTGTTTTACTGAGTAAAACACTGGTTTAGGTGAATGAAGACACTTCCGAAAACTCTCAGCTCTTATTCTCTTTCCATTTCTCATCAGCCTTTTCTCCCTTGTAAAAACCTCTCCTTTCCATTAGACATTCATTGCCCTACACCCATTTTTCTCTCAGCTTCCCTTCAGCCTTCCCCTTTGTATTTTCCCATGTTGCCAGTCTTTTTCCATTCTCTGCACCCCAAGTTATTTTCACCCTTTCTCTGTTTTATCTCTCTCTTTCACACTCCTCCTCATCACCTATAACTATAACACCTATAACAGTTGATAAACTGGATACATTTTAGAAACTAGAGTTGAAATCCCTGTGCATTTTCTATGTGAAGGTTTATGGAAAACTCAATAGTAGATTTATTTTTTGTATCCTGTGAGTGTAGTAGTTTAGTTTCACTATTTCAAGAAATATATTGTTACAAAAGAATCAGACAAGAAGGTTAGGCTGTCCATTCCCACACTTCCTTTCATAGCCCTGTCTGCTACTATTTGTAGTCTGTTTTCTCTATACAGTATTTTTTTTTGTTTGTACCTTTGGTCATACTTTCCTGAAGTCCCATGACACTAACATTTCTTGGATGAGAAGGGGGCCTTATTTCTGATCCTGTTTAATTGAAATTATGACACAATATACATAATTATAGTACTAGTCTCCTCATACGAAATACCGTAACAGCCTTCACAACATTATGAGTTGGGTAGAGAAATACCCAAACTTGGGACTTGATTCATCTACAATCTTGGATTTTGCTGAAAAGGAAGCTTGTATTCATATGTCAGACTTACAAGTAAGCAATTCAACTCCCAGGACACAAATAAAAAAAGGGAATAACTATTGCTAACTGCTTAAAGGCACGTACACACTTAGCAAGTATATGTCCTTGTTTCTACCTCTGTGCATGTAATAAGTTGAAAGGAAAAACTTCCAATTGAGGTTGTTGACACAGCAGAAGCTCATTACAGAATTTGTGATACTATGTTTGTCTTTACTTGTATATAAAATGCATACTCTGTTATTGCAGCTGGTAATTATATGTAATCATATGGCAATGGCCGTATTTATGGGCGGAGTCTGTGGAACTACTTAACCCCTACTGCTCACCCTCAGGTGCGATGTGTTGAGTTAGGGCCACGCTTTTCCCCCCACCCACCCTCTCCTTATCTTAATTCTCATTACTTGGGTATGCCCTCTTTTTGGAGTACCGCCCATCAAGATCACGGCACACCTCAGATCTTATAGGTAGGCGTTTCGTCAATCTCACTATTCTCGTTCATCTAACTAATGTCCCAGACTCTGTACACAAGTATATATATTGTATTTTGAAATGGAAGTACTGTACTCCTTAAGCCCAAAGGAAAACATTGAATTGATGTTAGGTTGTTGAAGCAAAAGCTCATTACAGTCTGTGTGGTGCTTTTTTTTAACCTGTGAATTAAAAAAAAAATACAAACAAGATTAATTGAATGTACATGTCAAATTTAGTAATGCAAAAAATATACAGTAAGGGGAGCGCACAACCTAATCATTGGGGAGTCCATCACACTATATGTGCATATTTGCAGGTTCTGTTTCAGCTTCTCCGTGTCACGGCACCGCTAGCAGGGCTGCAGGGGGTGGAGCTGCTCGCTCCGTGTCAGCATGCGTGTGCAAGAGCCTGTGGGCGCGCTCGGGTTCACACTCACATCAAGTGGGGATGAGCAGGCCCACGGATCCAGGACAGCATGCTGGGGCTGTGGAGACTCCTCTTTTGTTACCTCAGCAACAGGTGCTTTCTTGTTCACTTGGAACTATAAAGTCCCAGAGCACCTGCAGCTCAGTGCTAGGTTACTCTAGAGACCCGGCGTTTGCTTGGGCTATCCTGTTCCCTATTCCTGCTCTACTGTACCTTTTGTGCTCCCCTTTTATTGACCTCCTGATTGTTTTCTGGACCTCTGCTGCCTGCACCGAACTCCGACTGTTTCACTACGGCTTTATAGGTCAAAATGTATGATGTTTGTGAGCACACTGTTAAGAGATGTTCAATTTTGTGGTCCTGTACAAATGCAGGAGGGGATTCTGCAGAATCCCCCAAATGCATTTGCCCCCCAGCTAGATGCCTTACAGAAAAAAAATGCTTTTAGCTGAATGCTTCTCCCTGCATGGGATGCACTCACCTCCAGTCAAGTCCAGCACCGGTTGGATGAATGCTGTGTGCAGGGATCTGTTTTGACCTCAATATGCATGTGTAAAGTCTTCCTCCCATTTATTTAAATGAGAGCACCTTCCTGCCACCGATCGCTACTCCCATTGGTTTGCAAGAAATTTCAGATTATGGAGGAATAAAGAAGATTTTGCGGCATTGGAAGAATGCATATTAAAGTACTCACAGTAAAGTGTCCTAACCTGCAGTCAGATCCCCAATACTTTAACCTCTGCAACCTATGCTGGAAGACTGTTCCAGGTATCTTTCCTCCCTCTTAGTAACATGTGATTGTTACATTGCATCTAAGCCTTTGAGCCTTGGTGTGTGACTTCCATATGGACTTCAAACCCAAGGAAACCTTGACAGAAAAAAATGACAAAATGTTTCATAAAATGTAATATAGCCATGGAGGAAGCATTCTCTTGGCAAATTTGTGGCTAATGTTGTGTAGTAATATCCTTGAATTGAACATTGAATGTTGTATGATATCATTTGTATTTAAAACTGCAATTCAATTCAAATATTTACTTTTTAATACATTTGAAGGGGAAATAATGCCCAGATAGTTAAGGTTTGTTGCCCCTTGATTTGGTTATTGACTGGCCATAACAAAAGCATGTTAACCTGCTAGACAGACTAATGTTCTATCAATGTAAGAAAAAGGAGGTTTAACCCCTTAATGACAAGACTGTTTCTTACCTGTAGTACATTGTGGGACAATGACTCTTTTAACATTTTCTTCTTTCTCATTTCATACTCCCACACACATTATATTTTGTTTTTTTCCAGGACAGAGCTTTCTTTAGATACCATTATTTTTATCATATCATCTACTTTACTGTAAAGAATGATAAAATATGGTGATTTTTTGTTAAAAAATGACCTTTTCTCACTTTAAAAAAAAAACTTTTACTCATCTGCAAAAACTAAACCTGCTAAATTGTCCTGAGTTTCGAAATAGCCAATGTTTTTATGTTTTTTGCTTTTTATGAACGTTATGAGGCAATAAGTACCAGTAGCGTTTTGCTATTTCAAAACCATTTTTTCAACAAAGCTGGTCATTCTGCCCAATGTGTATCTTTGAAGACGGCCAATACAATTTACCCCGTCAAACCAAATATTTTTGAAAACTATTTTAGCCCTTTCCATGCACTAATTTTACCACCAGCCTTTGTCAAACTTTATGGTAGTAATTTATTTTTTCCCCACACACGTTGTACTTCAAGTATGAATTTACCGTTCTGGTATATGTCCGTGTCAAACAACACCCCAGTATGTGTTCAGTAACATCTCCTGAGCGCAGTGATACCCCCCATGCATGGGTTTGTAGGGTTATTTGGGAGGTAAAAGGCTCACCTTTGTGAGGTGTATATTTTTTTGCCATTTAGACATCTGGTCAGTCTGTGCCCACGTCCCATATTTGGGACATCTTTGAAGCCAGCCAAGTCAATTTACTCCATGAAATCATACATTTTTAAAACTAGGCACCCTATGGGCATTTATAATGCCAATATTTTAACTCTTTCCATGTGTGAATGTTTGTGAAGATATAGAGTGAATTGTAGGACTTGCTCATAAAAAACTTTGGTTTAATTTTTAATTTTTTTTTTTTAATTTTTAACATTTTATTTTACTAATCTCACAGATTAGTGAGCTGGGCTCCATTGACCTTGCATAGTTGAATGCAGTAACTTCTGTGAATTTTTCTATTGTTGGCAACGTCATTTACATGATGGCACAAGGCTATCAGGGTAGTCAAGGCATGTCAGCAACACCGTTTATGCTTAAACCGTGAGGCTTCCATGGATGCTGCAAAGCCAACGATCGCGGCAAAAACGATGCAGCTTTGTACGTGCTTTGTCGTTATCACATTGCACTGCAATGCTTTGTCGTTAAGGGGTTAAAAAACAGTCTAACTCTCAAAAAAGATCTGATCAGTAGAAACTATATTTGCAGTGATGGTGCCAGCTTTGGTTGTCAAACATGAACATGTAGCTTGCTGGAATAGTAAGAAGTCATTTATGTAGAAACCTGGTGTGACAGAACCCTCCATCACTGGGGCCCTGGAGAGGCCTGAGAGCCAGCCTCCTCCCTACTGACTATGGGCCCTGGCTTTGTAAAGACTTCTGTGTCTACCCCCAGCAGTATATCATCCCATCACTTGCTGAGGGTATTATCTCTGGCAGACAGCCAGGATCTGCAACCAGAGAGTGACCGCCATTGTTTTAGTTTAATATCAGTTCCCCCTCACCCCATGGTGCATTAATGTGTTGTATAAGTCAGCCCCCCCCCCCCAATTCCAAAACTACAAACCTTGGAACTGATTTTGGCCAGTAATAGACAGTGGAGTTTGGGACCCCATTGTATTGTTAATCCCTTTACTGCCCCTATTGTCTATGGGAGGCAGATTAAGGGGCGGTTTGTATCCCAATATCTTGATTTATGTTAATGTGTGCTTTGCTGGCTATATCCAGCCCTGTGTTTGGTTATACAGTACACTGAGTCTCGGCTAGCGACTGGGAAACCGGGGAAAGAGTATGTTGTCCCAGGCTAAGGGAGCACAAGTCAGCGGAGGTAGTCGGACTATCCAGCTCCGTGACACCTGGCTTTTGTCTTGGAGTAGAGGAAATGGTTTATGCATCAATATAAACACATGTAATATTTGTTTTTAGTTATGGCTTTGACTCAACCTTTCACTTTCATGGTATTAAACCATGTTAGACCATATCAATAAACATAAAAGTGTAAGCGCACATGCCCCGATGCACAACCTTAGTGTATATATATGTATGTGGTTTAGACCTCTCTTTTAGCCCCATAAATTGAGGCACAGAGAGGTCATAGTGTAACCCATAAATGCAGTTTTGATATTAATGGGATATAGAATAAACTCACATGAAAGGACCTATATAAACAACCTAGGGTGCCCACTTGCTCTTACGTGAAATTACTGCAGTTTTTTTCTGAAGTAACTACTTCAGAAAAAATTACTGCAGTTTTTTGGACATGAAAAAAATGCAATACTGCACTTTTACTGCAGTTGTACTGAATTTGTACTTGACTGTACTGCAGTTTTACTGCAGTTATTCATGTAAGGAAGTACAAATGCAATAAAGCTGCAGCACATTGAAGTACAACTGTAGGTGTGTGACTTCCGATGCGCGTCCGCGTCACTTCCGGGGGGCGTGTGTGTCACTTCCGGTGCATGACTTTGCTTGTTATACGCATCATTTCCGGCTCATCCGCTCGTTTCTAATAGGTCCTGGTGCAACTTTCAAAGTGTCCCTTCCGATCGGCTGTATTTTGAACTTAGTCCAATATGGGCATCACTAATTCTCTTATAGAAGGCAGAATCCGGTAGCCATTTTGGAAAAGGGCAAAAAGGAAAATACTAACAAATACAGTTAAAATTCAATAATAAATCCAAAATTACATCTGTACAAATGAATTAATATATAAATAAAACAAATATTTAATCTTATATGGCAGAGTGAGAATAATTCAACCCTTATTGTTATATATATATCTTATTTCTAAAAATTCATACTATTTGGTCCATGTTAGGAAGCATCTTCAAAAATGAATTGATTTTGAAATCTATGTTTAAACCCCTAGGGGAAATATTGATCATTTCAAACATCCACTTCATCTCTGTTTGACTTAATTATTTGCCATGACCCCCCTCTCCAATTTTTATTTATTTTCTGGATTCCTAGAAATGACATTAAATTGGGGTCGATTTTTGTTATTACTAAGGACTTATGGAGGGGTCATGTGCTGGTGACTTGATGGGAACCAGACCGAAGCTATTGTAAGCTATTCTATGGTAAAGCACTGAATAAAACCACTACCAGTGCCACCACAATTATTATTATTATTATACTTTATTTATAAAGCGCCGACAGATTTAATTTAAGGGCAGTTAATAGATGGGAGTGATTAGGGTGATGAGTATGAATTGTATGATGAATAAAACTTCAATAACGTTATGTAATACATTTTTTTCAAATTTCAGGCCCCAAAATTAAGGTGCGTCTTATACATGGGAGCGTACATGGGGAAATATGGTAACCGCTTTTGCCTAGAACGTAACCTGTGTACTTGAGCTATTGTGGTTCCTATATTTTTTACCTATTTTTTTTCTTAAAAGCTGTTTACATGATTAAAGGAGAATATGCAGAGTAAACAGTTATGTCCAGAGTATAATAAGAAAGGTTGGTAGAATGGACAACATAATGGTCCCTCCTTGTCCGCCGTCCTCACTGCCATACCTGGGAACTTCTGAGCACTGGCTTCCCAGAGCGTTCCCTTTGTGGGACGGTGCCAGGACCGTCTACTGATGTTGGTGGGTGGTCCCGCTGACGTTGGAGGTCAGTCTTACTGATGTTAGGGGGCGGTCCTCCTGATGACATGGGGCAGCCCCTCTGACATCAGGGGCAGTCCCATTGACTTTGGGGGCATTCTTCGCTTCTCCCAGAGTTCTTCCGGGTCAAACCCAGAGAGTTGCCAGGAATGCTCACTGAATGAGACATCTGTGCTGCATTATGTCATCATCTCACTGCATCATCTCACTGCCACTCACCAGCCAACTTCACTTTAGAGAATACAGTCTGCATTACACATTGTCCCTTGCAGACACATACATACATGCATAATGTCTCACATACTATGCTAACAACACACGATACATATGTAGTGAATCAAATATACAAAAAGGCACCATTGGGTTCAATTCTTAACATGGTGGAAAACACAAACTGCATTTACAAGGTAAACATAGAGACACAGGGTTTCTGCAAAATGAAGCAGCTAGGGGTGGCTGCAGGCAAGAAAACCCATTGAGAAAGTGCAACAAGCGTACTTTGCTCCAGAATCACATTTTAATACAGAAGGTTTGGGAAATGTCTCAAAAAGTAAAAACAATCAACAAGCAAATACATTTTACATCTGGTGCCTACTAAAATATCCATATGTTTTGTGTAGGTTATCCTGAGTGGTTAATATGATAGCAAAATTAGCATTTCTTATCTTTAGTAACTTAAATGAATAAGAAAAGTTCACTGTGCTTAAGACTTCACTGTGCTTAACTGTTTGTTATTGCTGAAAATTTCACATTTCTGGCAACAAACCTTCTCCAGGAATTCATTGCAACAGCATGATTCCGTTTCTCTAGCTTTATCCACTAGGAATGAAGAAAGCAGAGAATGATGACATGTTACTGGAAAAAGCTGTTTGGCAGATGTAAAAATTTTTAATTAAATTCTATTTTTTAATACACATCCAAGCTGTTATACCCTCTTCAAATACTTACTGACATTGAGTTATAAGGAAAGTTATCTAGGATTCCTGAACCAATGTTGCAATTCTGTAACCAACTAAGGTTTTTGCCAGCAATGAGCAAAATGTCTTCTTCATCATCTTGCTCCTCACTTTGTAAGCTTTGGCCTGGGCTGAACTTTTTGGTGGAACAAAATTAATTCCTCCTGTTAAACACTGTTTATTAGAACATTCAAGTCAGTAGAGATGCAGCAGAGACCACTCTGACCAATATTTGGCAACATATCATTTTGTTATTCAGGCTGAAAAAAGTTCATAGGAGAAACCTAGGCCTCTGTTTACATTATGGTCAGAAGGCTTTGTATAGCCTTGCTAAAGTTCACCCAGCCTGGAAACACATCTGTTTACCGGAGTTCATTAATCATATGTTGTTCTCCTCCAAATTAAAAACCTTCAAATTTCCAATCTTTCTTAGGTGGGAATGCAACTCTACGGGCACTAAGGCTTTCATTCATTCTGGAACTATTGGGAGTTTCATAGATCAATCCTGGAATCTCAAGATGGTCTGTCCTCATTCCAAAACTTGATTCAATGTACAGATTTGTCAATGTCAATGCCCCAGAGTCAAGATTTAAAAGCTGTGATTTTTTGAAGATTGTGGCACCGATCACTGCTTTACTTAGCAGACTTTGGTTAAGATCTCTGTACCTCTTTCAGCACAACATGACCCCGACAATTTATTTGTTATCAAGAGGAACACCTCTAAGCTTGGGGCCGGTGTAATCCTCAGTCAAATAAATACTGAAATACTGTTCTACGTTTGCTGCAATTTTTGTAGTTGCTAGTTTTAAAAAATTGCAGTGTTAAAACTGCTTACCGCTGGATATTAAGTGGGTGTTGGAAGAATGTAGCCCGCTCCTGGTAAGTGGTGCTACCCCTGCATGTCATTCTCATTGACCACACGTATCCTCAGTATTAATAAGGTGTATTGGCTTTATTCTCCTATTGATTCAACTTTCAAATGACATACAGACCTGGCAGCAAAAATATTAAGACTTTATCTCACCTATTTGGAAGTTCTCTTTTTATGCATTCATGCAGTCCTTAATGCTATTGTAGATCAAAATCACTCTGAATACAATTCTCCATCTTGCAAACGGTTTTGTCTCCACAAAAGGCTGTCCATCATATATCTCAGCAGATCTGATGGCCTGCACCTTTTAAGGACATCACATTATTTATTTAGGCTTAGACCACTTGTGCTCATTTTAAGACTTTTCATGCAGTACCACAAGGGCTCCTTCATCCTCTTCCTGTGCTTAATTATCCCAATCTCTTCATTGGCCTTATTGTTGTTCTCCCACCTTCTTCCAAGGAGGCTGTGATCCTTCTAATTTTCAGCTGAATACAAGTTCTCCTCATGAAAGTAACATGAAGAAACAAGCCGTGCCAAGGAAAGCTATCTTACAGTACTGGATATACTCCATTTGACCCAATGTTACAGAATTTAAAATAAGCATTTCATCATAGAATAGACTGTCTAGATGCAACCTTTTACAAATTGAGACACTTTTTTCATTGTTGGTCTGAATATATACTGAAACCTCATCAATAACTACAAACCCACATTTACAATGCACATTGAAATGATATTATATTTGAATTTCTCATTATCATCTGCATTATCTTGCATTAAGATCTATATTCTCACTGGCATGTTGACGAGTTATGGACAGTAATGCGGCTGCTGTTTATGAAGTATAACTGTGGTTAGTTATTGATATTAGTTATGCGGGCCATTCTGCCATGCTTTCATAAATAGTGGAAATGCACTCAGTCTTCAATGATGTAAAATGAGACGCTGAAGGAAGCGCATTTGAAGCTAAACTTATCAGCATTTTTGAGGGGGGGGAACAAAATTACTTGAGCATAATATACAGCACTGTATGCAGTACTGTCGGTTACCATTAACAAAACCCTGGTTATATCTTATTGTATTCCAATAAACTTCTTTTATCTAAAGACCTGGAAACCATCAGTCATATCATATATTGGATGACTTACTCTGCTCAGAGACCACCCTGATCAGATTTTATGTAATTTCTAATATAATATGATCCTCCATAGTCTTTATTAGTTAGAGTTTCCAACTGGGTGATTAAAAGGGAGCTACTGTATTGCTTACCACATGCAATATGGCAAGGTGAGTTTGTTTGAGTGGGATAACATAAGAGCTAGAAGAACTTAAGAATGGTTAATATAAACCTTTATAAAAACTTTATATTAGGCAAAACTAGAACCGTTTTAAAAACAATGAAAACAGCACAATAGTTTTGAAAACATTTTAACTTTATAATAGTAATAACAATGGTGAGAGTTTCCCCTTAATTTTAAAAGTGTATATGTGCCTTGTCAAAATTTTCTCCTAAAATGGAACATGTTTTTTCAATAAAAAACATTTCACATTACCATCTGGGCTTATTATAAACCATTGTATATGTTGGTTCATTCCCCTTTTAATCATAAAAGGTAAATATTATATATTTCACTTCTGGGAGATGCTTTGGAATACAAACATGAATGTCCCTAGAGAATGTTTGGCAAAATCAAGAAAATGCTGTTTATATTTTACTTTATTAAAGGGGAACCAAGTTGTCACAGCTGTCTATAGTTTGCGGTTTTTGTTTAGCAATCAGTGTATTTGCTATTGGGATAGTTAGTTAAACTTTAAAGGAGAACGCCCACCATATTTTATTATTAGCATAAGATTAAAAAACAGTTCTATTTTTTTTTTTGTATAATTTTTTTTCTGGCAAATCTATTATCGTATCCAAATCAACTAGACAAACACATTGACTCCTTATCATGCTGTATGTGGCAAACAATAAGATGACTCAGAATTAATCACTCTGACTAAGGAAAGTCTATAGAAGAAGGCAATTAGCATTATCATAAAGAATCAGATCGGTGTGGTGTTTGAACAGGGAAATGGCAGCTACCAGAAAGGGTGAGCACATCAGCCATGTTTTCCAGGACACACATCATTTTTACATATTGCTCACCAGCTCAATGCAGTATGGGGGATGTATAACCGGTTATTAGTATAACCGACTAATTCATTCCCTTCTATGAGTCTATACATCCCACATACAGCAGAGCAGCATTTTATCTGAGCTGGTCAGCAATATGTAAAAATTATGTGTGTCCTGGAAAACATGGCTGATGTGGTCACTTGGGTCCATGCCCAAAAATTGCTAAGGGGTAAGCAAATTAATAATAATTCCTCACAACCACACAGCTCCTTTTAAAGTCACAGATCCACATAGCTAATCGATGACATGCCAAAATCCTAACATTGAGGGGTTAGATCTACATTTTCTTACTACAATGATAAAACACGTAGGTTTTCAAAATAACATACTTTGTATTCAATATTCGTATAGGGGACACTCCTGGCAAAATGGCAAAGGTCTCTTTATGGAGTTATGTGTCCAAGATGCCATCCAAGCAGTTTGAAAGGTTGTATCAGGATTTTCCACAAAAGATACGTGGCATGCTGGCTGACTGGTTGGAGAACCAACCCTGGTAAGTGAAATAGTTATTTTTATATTTATGATCTGGCCAAAAACTCGTAACATTTCTCAGAGTTTATGATTATGAGCTGTTGTCAGAGAAGGAAGGGAGATGCTTACAGAGAGTGTATATGTGTGTGACAGTGTAAGAGTGACGTAATAAGAGTCAGTGACAGCTAATTTCATTTCCAAATGAAAAAAGCGAAATGAAAGGTCAGGAAACAACATTCATTGTCCGAAAACAAATGGCATTTTAAGAAACAAGTGGGACAGATGTTTCAGTGATTTAGGAGACAAAGGTTGGCGTCTTGCTGGGGTCAGTGCTGACCCTAATGAAACCCTGGACGCATATGCAGAAAGTGCTACCATTGACTTCAATGTGAATGCTTTTCTGATTCTTTCAAGCAGCCAACAGTGGCATGAAAACCAGACCAGGAGAGAGGCGAGAGGGGCATGTTTACTTTGCAGTATTACAGTATTAGCACCTGTTCACAATCTATATCTTATGGACAGTAGAGTAACTAAAGGGGGGGTGAGGGGGGCGGTCCACCTGGGTGCCACTCATCAGGGTGTGCCCGGTGGCCTAACAAAGGCACAAGTTTGTGCTTGAATTAATATATGAAGTTAGTAAATTGGTAGTAAGTTAGTGTTTAGGGGCACAAATGGCACAGGCAGGCTGATTGGAGGGCAGAGGTGACACAGGCAGGCTGATTGGAGGGCAGAGATGGTACAGGCAGGCTGATTGGGGGGGCAGAGGTGGCACAGGCAGGCTTATTAGGAGAACAGACATGGCACAGGCAGGCTGATCAGGGGGCAGAAGTGGCACATGCAGGCTGATAAGGAAGGCAGAAGTGGCACAGGCAGGCTGATTTGGGGGGCAGAGATGGCACATACTGGCTGTTTCAGGGGCAGACTTGGCCCAGCCAGGCTGTTTCAGGGGCAGACTTGGCCCAGCCAGGCTGTTTCAGGGGCAGACTTGGCCCAGCCAGGCTGTTTTGGGGCAGACTTGGCCCAGGCAGGCTGTTTCGGGGCAGCGGTGGCACAGGCACACTGCTAAAGGGGCAGGGGTGGCACAGTTAGGCTGCCAAAGGGGCAGCGGTGGCACAGGCAGGCTGTTTTAGGGGCAGAGGCCTACCACATCAATGTCTGGCTTAGTATGTAGTAACAGGGGTTATGCCGCAGTACCGTCAATGTCTGGCTCAGCATATAGTGGTGGGAATTACCCTGTACCATATCTGTTCAGTAAATGTTATTTATTTAAATTATTAATTTAATTTATTTTTCCAGATTTCTATTTGTTTCCAGTTGACATACAATTTGTGAAATAAATATTCTTGCCAACTTTAATTTGTGTGTGTGTGTGGGGGTGCCACATACAGGATCCACCCTTGGCGCCAAATACTCTAAGGTACGCTTATGCATATTATCCTGTGTGTTAAAAAATGATGTTTTTATCGTTTTTCCTATTACAGGGAATTTATCAATGGGACGGATACATTCTCCACGGAAATGGCAAACTCATTAATACAGAAACTGGTGGAGGAACTTGAGAGGATCTCCATGACTTGCACAAATGATGCTTGCTTGGTTCTTCCATTAGCAGAGAAGCTCAAGGTAGTAAACTTGCTAGTGTTTGCATAATGTATGTTTTAATTGCAGAAAAAAACATTAATATACAGTACAAGCCGGGAGCTAGGATTATCCTTTGATTTTACGTATGAGGCATCTTCAAGAGCCACATTTCAGGACAATACATTTTGATTCTGGAGTATGTATACCATTATACACACTTGAAATGAATATTTAAATTTATATGTTCTTCTAAATAGATTACTCGGTTATATAAACAGATTGTTAGCCGCATCTCTGATCACATCCCATTTTTCAGATTAAGAGGATTCCATTCAAACTTTGGAGCTTTGTTGAGTAACACCACTAGGTTGTGAACAATCGAGCTGTACTGCAAACTGACATCTTGTGTTGCATGTTTTATGCATATATGAATTGACTCATAGACTCTTGCACCTAGTGGAGGCTGACACATTCTGGCCCAGGGGGCCAAATGTGCCTCTGACCCCACCCATAACTAACCCAAGCTCTAACACACACAGACTAACACAGTCTAATTCACTCTCAAACCGAATTTAAATGGATATAAAAAAAAATTTTAAGTTTTAAAAAAAAATGTACCTTAGGTAGAAGCTGCAGCTCCCCACCTCCTCAGTGATTTGACAAGTCTTGCCATTGATTGACCCACCCTCGCGATGGTCAGCTGAACACATCTTGCGATGGTCAGCTAAACACATCTCCTGCACAGTGCAGAATCTCCCCAAGAGGCATCATGAAAATTAAGAGGGACCTGCAGCCAGGGCCGGCCTTAGGGATGTACGACTGCCAGGGGCGATGGCTGGGGAGGCTGTCTTCTCTCTGTAGGTGCAAGCAAGCAGACCATGTCAACCCTCTCCAGAGGCGTACTGGTTGGTGAGATCATGGATCTCTTTCTAAGAGGCCCAAAATCAAGGGAGCATAAAGTTTGTTTGTACAGAACTCTTTTTCACTGCTTCCTTGCAATGCATGCCAGCTATTGGATGCTGAGGAAGGGGGATGAAAGAAAAGGAGAAGAGATGAAAGAGAGGGGAGATGTAGGAGAAAAAGGGACAAAGAGAAAGAAGAGGGGGAAATGAACAGAAAGGTAACGGTAAAAAATATGGTTAGGTAAAGAGAAAGAGGAGAAAGGTGAGGATAAAGAGAAAGGGGAGAGAGGAAGAGAGAGAGAGTGGAGCAATAGAAAGGAGAGATGACGAGGAAGGGAGAGATGAGAAGGGGAGAGATAAAGAGTTGGGTAACTCAATGAAGAGGCATAATCTTGCATATTCTTTAAACAGCAAGTTAAGACATTGTTCTCATAGGATAGAAATTGGTTTCTGTTTATTTCGGTTTATATCTATTATGAAATCTGTAAACAGAATTACATTAGTTTATTGGTCAAAATGTAATTTTAGGGGAAATTACAGATATTTAAGTCTTAGAATCTATGCAGGTAGACATGGCATTCTCAATTTCAGCTATGACAACTGCTGAAAAAGTACACATAGGGTTAACATTAACCTTGCTGCTTCGTTTTGTTTTCATTCTATCTAGCCTTCAGTTAAAAACTATCATTTTTTCATTGTATAAATATGCAAATCTCACTAGCAAATATTGCATCATCATCATTGTGTACTCATGTGTACTTTGGCCTACAATTGAAAAGAAGCAAAACCGACCTATATCACTTTAATAGATTTCAATAGTGGAAAGAAACATAATAAAGAAACGTAACTTGACATTAATGTAATTAGCACATAAAGCTGATTAGAAGAGTGAGATTTGGCCAGTGGAAAAAGTCCTCACCTGGGTTGGCACAAGTTATAGGCACTATGTTAAATCAACAGGGGAGGGCTGGCAGCCTAAGGCCTGGGGGGCAAGTCTAGTCAACTGGCCCATTGCACCATCAAAGCGGCTGCGAGCGACATTGAAAGCAGCCCTCGTGCGGCAGTCACTCCACCAGCGCCTAATGAAATTAAAGTGGCCGGCGTGCACGCACCGCATGCCTCAGCTCTTCATCGCACCCCTTTTAAGACGTGGGAAGAGGAGCTGAGGCATGGCCGTTGGGTCTGACTGCCGCATGATGCAGGGGCGTACCTAGAGTATTTGGCACCTGTGGCAGACCCTGTATGTGGCACCCCCACACACACACACTTTAAAACTGCATAGTTTCTATGGTTAGGCAAACATTGACAGGGGTTCAGCATAATTGTTATCATTATATGCTTAGGGATTATGCGGTACCACCGTCAATGTGTGCCTATACACTGAGCCAGACACTGACAACCCCTATCACTATATACTAAGCCAAACATTGATGTGGTGTAGGCTTACCACTTTAGTGACTGGCATAGTATATAGTAGGGATGCACCGAAATGAAAATTCTGGACTGAAACTGAAAATTCAGCATTCACTTGGCCAAAACTGAAGAAAAAAAAACTTTAAAATACTTTATTAAAAGTAACACCAAAATTAGACAAAAAAATCAACAACAATATTAACATATATATATACACACACAAATATATAACAACAATCACAATCCTATCATGCCCAGGTTCTAGCATGTGCTGGCTGACTTAGCATGATAGGAGTGTGATTGCTGTTTGCAATTATATATATATATTAATACTGTCATTGAATTATTCTGTCCAATAAAAGTGTTAACACACTGAAGTTGGACCAAAAAAATAATTTATAACAGCAATCACACTCCTATCATGCCTAGGCAGCCACTACATGCTGGAATCTGGGCATGAAAGGAATGTGATTACGGACTCCCTATGCCAAGCTATCCCCCAACACTTACACATCCATGCTATCTGAAACCCTCATTCACAAACATTCAGCATAACACCCATCACTCTCACTTACATTTAGCATAACACCCATCACTCTCACACACTTACATTCAGCATAACACC
>VKOC01026815.1:0-16779 GCA_009364415.1 Spea multiplicata
ACAATATACGGGCTGAGTCCCAGTGGCCTTGCACAATATAAGGGCCGAGTCCCTGTGGCCTTGCACAATATATACGGGCCGAGTCCCAGTGGCCTTTCACAATATACGGGCTGCGTCCCTGTGGCCTTGCACAATATTCGGGCTGCGTCCCTGTGGCCTTGCACAATATACAGGCTGAGCCTCTGTTCTCATCACCTACCTTATACAGACATAATGTCTCAGGATACTGTTCCATCCCAGGATGCCTTTATGGCCTGGTTAGGGGCAAAGTCTTCTAACTCAGTGGAATCCTTTTTCTCTAAAATGTCTGCCAATTTGCCCCAAGGGCAGCCTCCTGCTCACTCCAGACCAGAGGCAATACCATCGGAGTCAGAATCTGAGAACTTTGAAGGAGAGGCGTCCGGCTCCAATCGGCCTTGGAAGGGCAGTAGTGTTTCTGTCGGCAAGGGTAAGGTACCTGCCAAACGCCCAAAACCCTCTGACACTCCTTTGCATGACCCATTATCTATAGTGGACGTATGGCACGCGGATTCATCTAGTGAATCAGAGGCTTCAGCAAATCTGGTCTTGCCCAGAGATTTTGACTCACGCTTCGTCCGTGAGTATTTGGTGGATGAGCCCCACCTAGAAGATCCCAGGATCCCAGGTTGGCGAAATTGGGCCCTAAAGACCTAGGTGCAGCCACTTACTGTTTGGAGACACATTTGTCAAGGAATTAAACCGCCACGTATCCTTGATGACATCATGGAATAAGGCCAAACTGTCAATGAGGAAGGTCTTTTAGACTGACCTTCGTTTTTCTGGGAGGGCTGGTCGACCGCCGGGCCGCCAGCCGTTCATCCCTAGGCTCCCGGTACTTCCCTCAGAACCAGAGGTACTACAGGACTCCGTTCCAACAGAGGGCCTTCAACCCACGTGGAGACGGTAGAGGCGCTTCTGGATTTCCCAGGGGACGCTCCGTTTTCGGTAAGTCCGAATGCTTCTTGTCCTTCGTTTCCTTCCTCGGGGTTGCGGGCCATATATCATCTTTTTCCACGACTGGGTGTGGATTTTGTCGGACCCTTGGATCCCCCTAACGGTACAGGTTCTCTTGGCGGACGGGTTCTCCAGACACTGGCGGGATGCGAGCGACTGGAGACTTCTCAGTCGGGTCTTGCACCTGGACCTATTTGCATCCAGGACGAATCCCCAGATGGTCATTTTGAGGGTCATCCATCACCTGTGTTGGGACGGGGGGCCTTTGGTTCTGGTGACCCCCCCCCATGGCATGCTCAGCCGTGGTTTCCAGCCCTGCTGCAGTTATCTGCCCAGGATCCTCTGGAGATCCCATCTCTGTACTATCCCCTGACGGGCCCGGAGGTCCAGGTTCATGCGCTCATCCTGGAAAGACATCTCCTCCTGGTCGTATGGACGATTTCAGGGGACCCCGAACGGTCTCGGGCCTATTGGAGGCGGCTAAGTCCTTGCTCCGCAAATCTTGGGCTCCAGGCACCAGTATGTCATACCGGACGGCTTGGCGAGGCTGGGCTCCTTGGAGTTTGTGACGGCACATGGATCCCCTTGGCTCCCTTAGTCTGCCACCTTTTACGTGGTATTCGTTTATCCTGTCCTTCGGCGCCGCGCTATGGTTCTCTGTGGGAAGTAGCTGTCGTGTTAAATTTCCTTCGGGATGGCCAGACAACGATACGCTCTCCCTCCGACAGTTGTCGGCGAAACTTTTCCTTCTGTTGTATCTCTTATGCTTTCATAGGGTTTCGGATGTTAGCGCTTTGGATGCTCATGCTGTCTCTATTCTCCCCTGAGTTGTTCTCGTCTGTATCCTAGCCGTTTTTTCTAGACGACCCAAAAATGTGTCGCCGGGTGTGTCAGGACTTTCTGTCACGCACGACGTCGATACGTGCGGTCTTGACATCTCAACTCCTCCTCTCCTTTGTAAAACCTTTCAAGGCTGTTTTTCTTCTCCTACAAGAGCACCGGTGCTTTTTCCGTCAGGGGGGCTGCGGCCTCCTGTGCCCTTCGGGCTGTGGTGGAGCTTTAGTGGCTATTCTGCGAGCGGCGGATTGGTCCCGTGCCTCCACCTTTCGGGCATGTTATTTCCGCCCGGTTTCTTCAGGGGCAATGGCGTTGGTTTCCGGCGTTAAAAATGCAAAATACGAAGCCTCCTGTCTTGCCTTAAAATTTGAAATTATTCTAGCCTTGGTGCCCGAATAATTATAATTTTAATAAAGACAGGAGGCGAGTATTTTCCCTCCCTGCCCTCCCGATGGTTAGGTGTACACTCTGGGTAAGTAAGCCTGGTTTGAATTCGTTTTGTGTTTTCTTGGGGTTTTGTCTGCTCCGTTGCGTTTGATGTTTTGTGATGACTGTCAGTGATGCTCGTTCTACTGTGTTTTCCCATGTTTGTGAAGAATTTGGTTCTGTTATGTCTCTCTCTTTGTTTCAGCTTGATACCATCTCCGTGTCCCAGTTGGAGTGCATTGTCGCCTTGCTCTTGACTTTGGTTCTAGTTCGAGCCCCTGTTCTGAGTGTTGGGTTCGGTTTTACGTTGCTAGATGGTTTGCTGCGTTCTTCAGTTCCGGTTCACAGCGGACGAAAGAGGAAGAGGAAGATAGTTAGGGGGTTTATATACCACCTATGTACTGTTTCTATTGGTTGTTTTCACTTGTGTTATTAACTCTTTCTTTGCTGCTGTTGGTGAGAGTAAAGGAAGATATGCAAAATACTCGCCTCCTGTCTTTATTAAAATTATAATTATTCGGGCACCAAGGCTAGAATAATTTCAAATTTTATTTCCTGTGTATCTGATAGAAAAGCTACACTGCCTATCAGAGGTTTGTACAGCTGCTGGACCAATAAAATGTTTAAAGATATCTTTGTCTTCTCTTGTTATAATTAAATCATTTAACACCTTTTGTATCCTAGGGTTTTGAAGCCTAACATTCGAACCTGAAATAACTTTCAGAAAACATGACCAAGCTCTACGTGCATAGGATTTTTCTGTGGTTGCCAGCAGAAACCCTGTCTGCTGCCAGCATTTGACCAACAGAGATCCTGCTACTCCCTTTTCGGGATTCGTCAGCTTTGGAAGGAAGCTATGGAAAAAGAGCCTATGTGACCGCAGTCATGTTTTAACATCTAAACCTTAGTAGATGTTACTTCGGGAAGAGTTTTTTTTAAAGGTCTATGTGACTTGAAGCACATAGCCCATGAGCAAAAAGTGGCACTTTTTTTTTCTGTGAGCTCAGCTGTGCTGAATTCCTACCCCTCCTAACTGAAAAAAAGGTGATGCAGATTAAAACCATATGGTCTCTGTGTTAACCCTCTTGCTGTTAGAAAGGTCCTTATTAAATCACCAAAATAATTTAATATGACACATAATATGCCTTGGATTACATATTTAAACAAGGTCTCTATTTGTTTAGTATAAATATTATCTTAATATTTTACCAGGTTAATACTCCGTTTATTCCGTCAAAATAAAGCACATTAATGCCAAAATGGACATATGAGGACAGAAAGCATACCCATTTTGATTCCATACCCCACAAGATACATCTGCAATTTTTCAGACCTATTTAACTGATCACCCTGTGTGCCATATCTACTTAGTATTTAATCAAATACACGTGTCAGCTAATTGCAATACATTGCAATACACTTGTGATGAGTCATGAATGCTGTATGTAACTACATGCAAACTCACAGAAATAAGTGTTCTTTTCACATGATAAGAGGTCTCTTTCGGCTAAAAATCCCCATACCAAGTTTGAATTCAAAGAATAAAAACGTCCTTCTATGATCATGGTACATTTTAATATATATTAAACAGAAATTATTAATGACGTAGACAGTAGACTACATCTCAGCCTAGCAGATACTCAAGTTACTTAAATCACAGAGTCGAGAAAATCGAGTCTTCAATTTCAATTGTAGCCTTTGGGTTAAGCTCATATAGTGTTCATCTGCATTGCTCGTTTGCACATAAGCACTTTTCTTGGCAAATAAGGATGAGGTCACTTTTTCATGTTTGCCTCACTTCATACCCAGTCCCATTAATCCAAACAAAATATGTTGTATATTGTTTTTCTCACTTTTTTAATTGTCCGTATTGCAATTACCTTTATCAGTCCCATGTATCTTGAAATATGGTTATGTATGAGGCAACTTGGCCCCCCTCAACTGAAATTTGGATTTTTTTTATGGATTTTGGTAGATATTCGTTAAATCCGGTAAGATCAACTATTTTTTTTGTTAGATCTGTCATGCAAGAGGCGGTATTCACAATCCTATTTTGTGTGTGGGGGATGGGAATACATATGGGTTGCCCCCCCAACTCAAATTTGGAATTTATGTCCCGCTGAGCTCTATCTCTGTTCCGTGGAATTCGGGGTGGTCTGCACAGGGCGCCTGAACACCTAAGGACGGCCCTGGAAATGCTATACCAAGCTAAAAGATAGGAAATAGAGCATTTAGGAAATAAAACCTACCCCCCCACACACACAAAATAGGATTGTGAATACCGCCTCCTGCGTGATAGACCTAACAAAAAAAACTGTTGATCTTACTGGATCTAATGAATATCTACCAAAATCCATAAAAAAACATCCGAATTTCAGTTGAGGGGGGGGGGCAACCCGTAAGTATACCCATTCCCCCACACATAAAATAGGATTGTGAATACTGCCTCCTGCGTGATAAATCTAACGAAAAAACAGTTGATCTTACCGGATCTAACGAATATCTACCAAAATCCATAAAAAAATTCCAAGTTTCAGTTGAGGGGGGCCAACCCATATGTATACCCATCCCCCGCACACAAAATAGGATTGTGGATACTGCCTCCTGCGTGATAGATCTAACGAACAAAAATATTTGATTTTACAGTATCTAACGAATATCTACCAAAATCCATTAAAAAAAAATCCAAATTTCAGTTGAGGGGGGCCAACCCGTATGTATACCCACCCCCCGCACACAAAAAAAGGATTGTGAATACCGCCTCCTGAGTGATAGATCTAACAAAAAACTATTGATCTTACAGGAGCTAACAAATATCTACCAAAATCCATAAAAAAATTCCAAATTTCAGTTGAGGGGGGGCAGCCAGCCCCCCTCATTAAAAATGCAATATCTCCGTAATTAGACTAGATCTAACAAAAATTTTGTCTGGTCAAACCTGATCTAACGCAGAGCTATCAGAAACATTTTGTTGAAATTTTTGTTGAGGGGGGCTGGCTATGGGTTAGCCCCCCTGAAAAAGATTGTTAATATTGCCTTTTTTAGAGTAGATCTAATGGAAAAAACAGTTGATCAAACCTGATCTAACAAAGATCTAACAAATGCAATGATCTTTTGTTAAAATTCTTAATATCTAAACCTGCATTTTTTTCTCTTTTCAAAGCTCACATGAAATAAGCTTTCAATGATTATATCTAGACCTCAACTCTATCCTCGATTATTTGTTGATAAACTGTGCAATCATGAACTCTAGTAGATCTTTTGTACTTTCTACTCCCTGATTTAGTTGTCCCTTAGTCCTTCTGGATCAGTAACATGCAACGAGTAACTTATTAATTGTCATTAAGCTACACCCATGATCCTTAGCATGGTTTCATGTTTGAATGTCTACAAATTGCATAATATTATAGAACTATTATATTATAGTTATTGTAACTGGGAATGTCATTTTGTTTTCAGTAAATAACAGTGCCCAGCAGAGCCATAAACTGGGCTGGGTAGGTTAATAACACCAACTCACAGGTTAACTAATGAGATGCTCTATGCAATTGAAAACTGATGGCCCAACAACAGTCTCCCACCAGGTATTTGCCCTATGCCTACTGGACTGGGCTGGGCTAGGGAGTAAGCCCCCATGCTGGTCCAACATTCTTTAAAGTAGGTCCAACTTGGACCGGCCCACTTGCGAGAGCACAGTGGGGTCAAGTAAACAAATGTTACATAAAGCCACAGTAAAAGCCACAGTAAAAGCACTGCTCCTTGCACAATGTGTGAGCAGCTATAAGAAAACTCTGAGCAAGGCAGGGCTGGACAGGAAATAAAACCAGCTCTGGAAACAATTGAATACCAGCCCCATATTTCATAGTGACACTTTTGGGTACACTGCACATGTCAAGTTCTGGTCCAAATATTTTTTATTTAGAATAGGTACCAACACTGCATTATAAAGGTCATTTGAAAAACACATTTTTCACATCTGTGCTTTGCCACACATATAACTAGATGGCAGGCCTCAAGACCGGCCCCAGAAGAGGTGGCCTACCAGGATATCTCCCAGTATGTCGGGAGTGCTGTCCCCCAGGCCAGACGGTGCTAGCCCTCCTGTGCCTATGGCCAGTACAGGCCAGAGTGTAAACATTCTTGGGTTTTGCTCCATATTGAATTGAAGTAAAATGTCTACTAAAATAAATATGAACCTCTTAGTTTTCATCTATCTCAAACAAACATGGCATCATGTTCCCAAATATTTATGTGATCACGTCCTATTATGAATCTAAAATCAGCAGTATCAGAGCTTTTGTAGATTTTACTTACCTCCTCCTGATTGTATAACTCTGCCCACGTCCTACTTTTTATAAAGCTGCACTTTATGATACTACAAAGCTCTAAGTTAGTCCTATAAAATAAAAATGTACATATGACAATTACATTTTACTGATTCTGTAACTCTATTACAAACAAGAGAATATAAAATTACCAACAACATTAATACAAATAAAACGTACATACAAATATTCAATAAAACCAGTCACATGGTTTCCGCAAAGACTGGTTTAGTGACCAACACCTATTATGTATGGTATTTCATGGGAGAAATATCTATTGTATGGAAATAGGCTTCACCAGGGGCTTGAATAGGATCTATCAATTGTTGTCTATTGTCGTTGTGTATTCATGCTATACAACTTTTGGGTAATAAGGTTACAAAAGAGTTTTTAGGTTCAGTGCACACTAGATCCTACATTGTGTCTGGATTATAAACCTAGCACATATCTAAGGATCTAACTCTCCCTATGTCTCCCTATGTGTATTTATTGGTAGAACAGTGTGTTCTGTAAATACAGTGGCCATCTGGTTAAACAATACAGTGTTTTCCAGCAGAAAGAATGTGATTATAGCTGGCACAAGACATTTTGGGGTATTTGTATGATACTAGGAGTTGTTGAAACTCTCAATTGAATAATAAAACACTCCTACTGGCAATAATCACAGGCTTCTGATTAGAATTACTAAATAGACATGGTTAATGCTGATTTCAAAACAAGCCATTTAATTTCTCTTATCTTAAGATAAAATACATGGCTTTTGGGCCATATCACCACTTTGATAAGTTGTCAGGGGACTTGCCTCTTTCTAATTTCCATAAAAATATGGCTTCTGTGATTTTACTGCATAAGTATATTTTCTAGACTAATTCATGAACTTTGCGTATAGAACCAGTGTCATCTTTATACATAATGGCACCTAGGTTAAGCTTTACCCCCATGAGCCGCCCTTCCAGCCCAGTGGTACCAAAAACACTACCACCTTTGAGGACTGCCAACTGTTCTACAGACCCCCACCTTTAAACTATGGTGGCTGTTGAGCGGAAAAAGAAGACAGGCGCTGTGAACCCAAAAAGGTCAACCTGGACCAAAACAAAAAAGTGCTGTATAGTACAGATACAGATATACATTTTATCATCTGCCAACAAATTGCTCTAAATGAATAAATAATTATTGACGTCTGAGTTTTTGAACGGCATGCATCTAAAAATGCAGAAAATAAAACAGAGAATAACAAGCCATGTGGAGCTGTACAAAACTAATAAATGTTCCACTGCCGAACCCTGGGCTTTTTGTTTTTTCGCTCTACGTGATTCTTTATCAATGTGTAGTTTTAGTATCCATCTGGTGGTGACACAGTCTTTAATGCAGAAACAGAGAGAAAAGGAAATGAAGGAATGAGTCAGGCAATAACTTTAAATTTAACCTGCAACAGTTCTGCTACGTCAGCATAGAGCACCTTGTGTATTAAGGATCAGAGATAGCCTCTCATTCTGTGGATGATAACAGAATCGTTCAATCTATTGCTCACTGGTAGTTCAATAATTCCTCTGTAGAGCACGTGAGTCATTGCACTTAGCTTTCTTCTAGCTGTCGCTAGGATATACAGAAAAAGTCACTTCTGAGATGAAACTATAATTAAAATCCATGGAAACCCATCTATCACTAGTGCTGTTATTTTTTATGTACCTTTTTTAGGTTACAGTCTATGTAGGAAATTGTAACGATTCTGTTACTCTAATTGCATTGTTTTAGCACTGCGTGTGTCTCTAGAAATTGTGCAGTTCCTCTGTACAATTATTTGTGAGCATTCTAAGGCAAAACAGTAAGTTAAAGGATAGTGAGACAAGACGGCAGGTCTAACCTTTGCTACTTTCTGTTCTTATGGCCTGTGACATAGTAGAGTACTTACAAATTTAAGCCTGTGTGTGTATATATATCTGGTTAAGCTGCTATGTCTATGATATATGGCTGCAAACTTAAGTCATCCCGAGTCCAGCCCTGACTGCACATGTAGTGCTTCACACAGGCAGTGTTCAGATGCTTCCTTCCAAAGATCGGTTTCCCAGCTGCAGAGTTGAGGATTAAACCCTGCCAGCTTGGCTGTGTAGCACAAAGACACACTATTCTGCTAAAGATGCTAATGTGTCCTCAAGATAAAAGGAGGAAAGCCAAGTAGCTCTGCAGAGTAACATCCTGAAAGCTGGGTGAAGATTGCTATGGATAAATTAACCCTTAGATTTACAACCACATATCTCCCTCTCCCAGAAAAAGAAACATTTCCTGTGTGCCAGCAAGGCAATGTGCCCCTGGTTTTGTGCAGAGGGGCTGCTGCCCTCAGATCTGAGGCCCTCGGTCCTGGTCGGTTTATGTCACTGTCTGCGATAGTAGTGCAATATACCAGAGAGCTGATGCAATTTAAGTTATCGGCAAGCAATGTATATCTGACCTTACATACCGGTCTGCTTCTTAAGTAACTCACACTACCGGTGTACACTACCACATACCTCTTGTGACTAAGAACCAAAGCAATCTTAATTTATTATACTGAAAGGAACAAAGGTAAACTGAGTCAGAAGACAATAATGCATTATAGAGGAAGTGACAACCCAGTCATATGAGTGTGACTTGATAAAACAAATGTTTGCGTGTGTAAAATGTGTATTTAAAGTAAAACCAAGGCAGTTTGGCAATGAAGTTCATCTAATGTTATTCTTTTTTTTGCATACCATTGCTTGACTTTACACAATAAATACTATTCTGTACGTATGTTTATATTTGGACAATATAACAACACAATATTTAACCACAATTGTGGCCACGTTGTGGTGAGTGTATGCAGAGGAAATAGTAATAAATGTCTCGGGCACCTGTAGCTGTAGAAGTATTTGTAAAGCAGCATACTGGAGACGGGAATGCAGTATGTGACTGTGAGCATGTACACAGTGTGAGGCTTTCACGTTGACATCATCCACACTTTGAGGGAAGTCTTTGTGACTCATTGATAACTTTGAGAACTCTCCTATTTTTATCACTCTGTGTCTTACTAACTTCACTCGAAGGTTTATTGTACCCTGGGGCATGTGCAGGGCAGCAGAGGAACTGGAACCATGCTTTAGAGTCACAAATGTCAGGAATGCAAAACAAAGACTGCATTGTAGTATTCTGTTGGTATAAGCGCATTCAGACTTATGGCCCTACAATGAACTGGAGGATAAAACTATGGGGCAGCTAAATATACTACATATACAAAATATACTACAACTATGTTACAGGCATCTGCTATGGATATTTTCAGCTCCACAGTCAGCTAAATAGCTGGAAATTTCAGCAAAAGATTATATGCGTTTGAGAAGCTTGTTTCCCTTATGTATTTCTTTGGGTCAAATTGAGTTTGTCATCCCTCATTACAATATGTAGAGTCAAATAATAAAAATAAAACCTACAATAATAATAACAATATCACATGTGCGAGAGAGGTTTCTAATTTTAACTTCTCTCCTATGTCAGTTCATTTTGTCGATATTGTCCATGTCCACCAGGAAATGGACACAGCATACCTCTTCACGTGGGAACAAAGTAGACAAGTTGAAGCATGGAAGCTGAGCAGGGCACATCAGCTTCAGGGGTTGCAAAAAATCTATGGGCATTATTTTAGTTTTTTGTTTCAGGTTGGGTTTTGTTTTGGCCTTATTTGGGCTTTCCAAACCAGCGAGCTGATATGTGCTAACGTTAGGACGTGCGTCTGTCAAGTGAGTTGGTGGCTCTCTTGATCTGAGATTCTGAGTCAGACAAGGAGAGTAAGGGGTTAATGGCACAGTGTTTCCCCTTGCCATGCTCTCTGTTATGTCCGGGTTAGAGTTCGCGTTGGGCATTATTGCTTGGAGGAGTTAGGGTTACTTCCTGGACATTTTGGGTCACACTCCTTTCGTAGTGGGGCAGCTACGCAGATGGCCAGACTGGGTTAAGATGTTAATACCAAGATAAGAAGATGGAAGTTGAGGTGTTTCAGGAGTTCATTTGTTATAAAGAAAAATGTACTTTATGTTAGGAAGTGGTGCAAAGAGGGTTTTAATGTGTTTTTTCAACTTGTTGTTTCAGGTTTCCCAGGTTTTCTGGTGTGGATCCTAGGCCACTCTCACGTCTATTGGGCAGCACACTCGACAGTAGTTAAGCCTCAGGGACGGCAGTTGGGTTTGGAGCCTGCGCAGGTTCAGGTTAGAGGGTTGGATTTTTTGGGGTTTGTGATGGGAGGGCATATATTTTGGAGACAGCACGTCAGGCATTGTGGCACAATTCATGTAACATGGTGCTGGTACACATGGCTGGTAATGATTTGTGATGCAAACCCGTTAGGAAATGAATAAAGTACTATATGAAGGTTGAGTTCTCGCGCCTGTGGACCAAGTTTCCAGGCTTATTTCTCGTTTCATTGCATATAATGGTGGAGTGGTGGCAATGCACAAGGTTATAGAGGAGGACCCCACTTGTACGTTGAACTGGGATGGCGTTCACCTTAATGCAGTTGGCACTGACCTCTGATGCTTGAAGGTGAGTGCTGGATTAGAGAGGGATGTACAGTTGTGGGATGGCCAACTTGCATACGTTCTGGTTGAAGCATGTTGTCTGTGGCAGAAGCGTCCCAGTTTAAAAGCTGAGGTGTGCTGAGCCTGATATCATTAAAGGATGAACTTATGGTGAGAGATGATAGAGTAACACATGAGAGTAAGGGGGATGCAGTACTAAGGGAGACTGTTAACTTGAACCACTGTGTTAAGGATTAACGACCGGTGACAGGGGATGACTTATCTTTCCTAAATTTAAGACCTTAGTATGGTATAGGCTGTGGGACCTGAAAGCTGCCAGGTTAGGTTTGTTAATGACATGGTGATGCGTTTAACAAGGATGAAAGAAAACTGATAATGTACAAAACTGTGAAACTATTTTTTTTCATGTCCTATTCATAGGAAAATCAGTTTTGGTACATATTACTCGATCCCTTTGTAAACCAGCCTACCTTAATAAATCTGTTGTCACGTGTTCTATTTCTGTAGCAGAGCTTGTGGTGATTGTATTCACACTCTAATGACAAAGGCTCAGCAGGCATCAAAACACTGAGTTACTGATTGGTTTCGGTGGAATTTTAAGAATGCATGACAAATAGTTTTCCCTCTCTCATGGCTGATGCAAAGGCCCTGACACAGCTGTGATGCTAGCAGTTTTACTTCCAGATGGCCCTGCGGCAAACTGGACCTGGCTGACGTGTAAAACGTAACAGCACTATGGGGATGTGTAAAACGAGAGCACTTGCACTGAAAGCGAACCTGTCTATTAGGGCAGCTGCCACATTCAAATGTCCAACTTAAACATTGGGCCTGAGTTGAGACACAAGTAAGACTTTGTGGCATATTTACATCCAAAAAGTAACAGTTTTCCAATATTTTCAGCAACAAATTGTGCCACAGTTACAGGGTTAAAAATCCAACGGTTTTGGCAAGTTGGCACCGCATTGCTAATCTCTGTCGCAGTATAGCTGTATGTCCGTTAGGGTCTGCTTGAGCTATTTCAAGGTAGCAAGCCTTCAACAGCTTTAATGCCTGATGCGTTCATAATTTCATTTGACAGCCTGGATTTCAGATAAGATTTAAGTAACAAATTAGTAATAGTCAAAACATATGGTTACATGTGATAAACCTGGCTCCACTAGGTAAATTTTGTTAACGAACAATTCATTAATAACATTAATTTGGCAGTAGGAAAAGCAGCTGTTTGTGGAAGACCATGTTGATCACACATGTGACAAATGAGTTCATGCTTCAAAAATTTCCCAGAATCTATAAAATTATTCTTCTAGGGCCTTCATAACCAGGTTGTTATGTAATGTTCTACTTGCTTATGTCCTGTTTACCCATTGTACAGTGCTGTGGAATATGATGACACACTGTAATTCAATAGATAATAATAATGTGTCAGGCAACCGGTAATATATCCCATGATTTCTTATGTAAATTAATTTTTCAATCACCTGTTTAAATTTATTTATTAATCTTAAAACCGTCAAGAGCCTTCACCTCAAATTTCCTAATGTTACTAGTAGTGATCTCAAAATGTTTAATTGATCTCCGATGTAGGAGTGGGAATATTTTGGTGTCTGAATTCAAATTAGTAGCATGAAAAAAGATCAGTATATTGCACATCCAAAATGCCAAAGAACATAATGCCTCATAATTTGGGTTAGACCAAGGTTTTTCCCAGAAAAATGCTCACTAGGCATATGCACTCAGGGTATTATCATGGGGTTGGTTTGTTTTATTATACAAATAAACTATTACGGAAGTATATATTTATCATTAATTCTCCTTATTTTCCATTTGCTCAGGCGCTGTGAAATGTCATTGTTTTGCAGTTTAGCTGGCTCTCAATCTCCTCTTTTTTGACTGGTGACCCCAATAAGTGCCTGGTTCTTTTTTTCGCTGTATGAAATATTTTGTCCATTTACAACCCTTTTAATCTTCCTATTTTGTGATTGGGATACTTAATCACATGCCAAGATTGTATCTGATTCTCATTTTTGTCTCAAATATTTATTATTTACACAGCACATTGTTTATGTAGCAGTTGATAGCGTGACACAGTTTGGATACCTACCTCTATCCAATGCTTCAGCTATAATTTTATAGGTCTCATTTCATTCTTTTATATTTGGGTACTACACACTACTACCATTTTGGATGACAAATTAACCCCAGGCAACTCATAAAGTTATTGACTAGCTTTCTGAATGTCATGGTCCCGTGCATAGGGTCACCTGATATTAAGTTCATTGGCCCGAGGCGCTGGCTCAGCATGCGCTTCAGAGTACATATGCTGTGTTCTAGACCTTCACCTGGGCAGAGCTCCGATCACACAGCATCCAGCCAAAAGAGTGCACTATGTTTTTGTTCAAATTATTTCCTACAGGTTTAGTGGTAGTTTTAGTTCTAAATGGAAGCTTGTGATATTTCTGAATAAGATCCATAAACTTGTAACAGTTGTGGCAACTGAGAATGTTGATATAGTGGCTGTTACTGAGACATGGTATAATGAGAAAAATGACTTGGACATATCAATAACGGGGTACTCTTTATATAGAAAAGACAGAAAGGGCAAGAAAGGGGGAGGGGTGGCCCTATATGTGAAAAATAACATAAAATCTAACTTAATACAAGTTGGTGAGTGTGACGGGACCGACCTTACCCCGACTGGGTACTCCCGCCTTACGCTGCTTCCTCCTGCCGGGACACCAACAAGTAACCCCTTCAGCGCCGGGCAGAACCAGCGTTGTAGATAGAAGGAGGGACGTCGCTGCACCGAAGCCGCATTGCACTGTGGCTATCCGAAGCTTAGCTACACAGTGTGGCTATAACCCACCCCAAACATCAGGCAACACTCATGTTGAGGTGAAAGCAGGACTCATTTATTAAAGCCAAATACAGAGGTATATATACACAAGTAGAAAAGGGGCAATACAAATATCACATGATCTAATTACCATGGCAGGAAGGAAGTAATTAGATTAAATCCTGCAACACAATATCCGGGGGAAGGACAGGATGTCACGAGACATAAATAATTACATTAACTGGGGACGTAGACGTGGAATGACGATAGACATATAATTGGCTTAAGACAGACAATGGCCAGGACACAGGGATAACAGGAGCTCACAGGATTAACAGCTACCTGTTATGTAATTGATAATTAGGTATGCAGCAGTGACACCTAGTCATACCTATAGAGGGTCTTAAGACAAGGGCTAACTCACACAATAACAGGGGAAACACTTCACACCTATACAATTAACAATGCTAAGACAATCAGCCTTCTTCCTAACACAGGATGTCCAGCAGACGTTACAGTTCTGAGACTCTGAGTGCTAAAACATGGGGTACATCAGCAGACTGAACCCCTATATCCACACACAGAAGTCTCTACAAGGCCTGGGCCCATAGTCGATAGGGAGGAGGCTGGCTCTCAGGCCTCTCCAGGGGCCCCAGTGATGGAGCGTTCTGTCACACATCTCCCCCTTACAAATAGGACTGACACAGGAGTAAACCCCAAACGGGTTGACTCCGTAGTCAGTTAGTTCACTTAGCCCATCAATGCCCTCCTGAAACTGGTGCCCCAAATAATCTGCCCCTCCAAGAGCAGTACTCCCCCGCCCAACCTCTCCAGAAAAATATAACTGCCGGTGTAGAGAAGTGCCTACAGCACCTTCTCTCTGGAATCTTCCCTGTCGCTGGGGAGTGATGATGCCTGCATCTTCTCCCTGGTGCTCCTGTTGCCGCTGTGGTGATGGGTTGGCAGCGCCATCTCTCAGGTCATCTGTCTGCCGCTGGGGAGGAGGGACGACACCCTCGGCTCCCTGAACTGGGATCTGCGGCTGGGAAGAGAGGACAGGTTCCTCCACTTCCGAATCTGTGAGCTGCTGCTGGGAAGACTGGCCAGCTGCGCCATCTCCTGTGCGCTCACTTGGCCACTGGGGAGGGATGCCGTCTCCACCCCTTCCTTGATGCTTCTTCTGCCGCTGGGAACATGGGCCGGCTGCGCCGTCTCCCGGTTCATCCGTCAGCCGCTGGGGAGGAGGGACGACACCCTCAGCTCCCTCAATTGGGATCTGCCTCTGGGGAGATGAGCCGGCTGCGCCGTCTTCCAGGTCATCTGTCAGCCGCTGGGGAGGAGGGATGACACTGCCAGCTCCCAGAGTTGTGAGGTGCCGATGGGGAGACTGGCCGGCTGCGCCATCTCCTGGACACTCACCCACCCGCTGAGGAGTGATGCCACCTGCATCCCCTCCCTGTTTCTCCATCTGCCGCTGGGGAGATGAGCCGACTGCGCTGTCTCCTGGGTCATCCAACAGCCGCTGGGGAGGAGGGACGGTACCCTCCACTCCCAGGTCATCCTTCAGCCGCTGGGGAGGAGGGACGACACCCTCAGCTCCCTCAGCTCCCTCAGCTCCCTCAGCTGGGATCTGCCGCTGGGGAGGGAGAACAAGTTCCTCCGCTCCCAGAGTTGTGAGCTGCCGCTGGGAAGACTGGCCAACTGCGCAATCTCCTAGACACTCACCCACCCGCTGGGGAGTGATGCCGCCTGCATCCCCTCCCTGGTGCTCCATCTGCCGCTGGGGAGATGAGCCGGCTGCGCAGTCTCCCGGGTCTTCCAGCAGCCGCTGGGGAGATGGGCCGGCTGCCGCATATCCCTGGATTCCTGTTGCAGGTACGGGGCAGAGGCCAGGGGCTCTCCACCCTGTTGTCAGCGCTTCAGCTGGGGGGTATGGATCCGGGCGAACTACCCAGCATTCGGAGGACCCCGGTGTGAAGACCGCAGCCTCATCTACCCATCCTGGGTTAACATTCTCGGATGAATAATCAACAAAATCCATAGACACTGGGGCATACTGCTGAACATGGTCGAACAAATCTTGATATGCCTGTTCCAGTTCCCATTCTTGTGTGACCAAATAATCCAGGTCAGCCCACAGCTCAGGCACAAATGGGATAGCCTCTGCCCTGCGCTCCTGGATGTCTTCCCCCCGACACTCCGATGTACTTCCGAAGTCGGGATCCTTTTCTATGCTTTCCAATAGTAATCCCGGGCCGCCAAAGCCATAGCCCTCTGTAAGACCTTTATCCTCCAGCCCCGGGCATAGCTGTGCTGCGTACCACCGCAGAGCTCGATATCCATCGTCCAACCTCAGCTCTGCCTGGACCAGCACCTCCAACTCGGCCACCCATTCCTCCCTGGGCTGCTTTCCCAGCAACGGCATTCGTGCCTCCAGCTGGAACCAGTAAATGTCCTCGCTGGTTGGGAGGCACTTACCCTGGTATTCCTGTTCCCATTGCAGAGTCTCCCACCAGAGTTGCCTACGGATATGATCCCTCCACCTCAGCTCGTCCTCAGCTGATACAGGTCCATCGGGTTGGGCCCGTGCCTCCTGCATACGCCATCTGAACTCCAGTTCCATAGCTGAGGATCCTGGCATTGCTCCTTCTCTGCCCGAAGGGTGACCAATCCTGGTGGTGGTTTGGATATCCCGTTTGGAAGGAAAAATCCCACCGCTTGCCACCAATGTGACGGGACCGACCTTACCCCGACTGGGTACTCCCGCCTAACGTTGCTTCCTCCTGCCGGGACACCAACAAGTAACCCCTTCAGCGCCGGGCAGAACCAGCGTTGT
>VKOC01026816.1:0-20126 GCA_009364415.1 Spea multiplicata
TATACTTTAGATGTTGTGTTAGAGCAATGGGATGTAAGGGTTTTTTTCTTTTTTTATATTTTTTGTTATTTTTTTTTGTATTTTTTTATTTCTTGTATTTTTTTTTAAATGCACTGTTATCAGTGCAGTATGGTTAGAGGTCCTCTTAGGGACCATGTTATTAATGCCAGTGATGTCACAATGACATCACCTAGGTCACTGATCTCTATGCAAATATTTCCTTTGCACCCCCTCCACGCATCCTAGCATGCAATCACTCCCTCCACTCCCACAACAACAAAAAAAAGATTTGCCACACTGACTGCAGATTAGGAAAAGACTGTGAAAGTAAGTGCAATCTTCTTCCTTCTGACCCTACCATGACTTTGAAAGGTCCTCTCTCCTGTATTCTTTCCCAGAGTCCCTTTGTCCCCTCATTCACTTAGCCACACCTCTCTTTTCCTATCTGTAGTTCAGGTATAGATCAAATACACAACACATGTAAACAACATTTGCGTGTATAGCATTGCAGGTATACGCCAGCAGAATAACACACAAACCCAGCTTTGCAGGTATAGATCAACTGGGGATCACATGTAAACTCAGCACTGAAGGTATAGATCAATTAAATAAGATATACAAACCCTGTATTTGCAGGTATACATAAATAATGTATGGAAACAAAGCATGGCAGATATAGATCAACAAAATAACACACAAATCAGGTTTTGCAGGTATAGATCAACTCGAAACCACATATAAACTCAGCATTAAATGTATAGATAAAAAAACCTAAATTACAGGCATAGATCACAGGTTGCACACCCCAAAGGCCAGCCCTGCTGTCCAGATAGGAACACAGAAGAGAATCCCAGCACTCCAAACAGCTTCCAAGCTGTTCCCTTCTGTGTTCGTATACTTCAAGAGGGTTTATGCTGTCCCTTTTCCTGCTAGCACCCAGCTTCCCAAGAGTTGAGTGCTGAACCATTTTTTCTTTTCTAACTGGTGTCCAGATAGAATTTGACCAGCACCTAGATTACAAACACAAATTACAGTCTGAGCCATCTTTGCCCCCAAACAGCCCGCCCTGTGCCATCTTGGTCCCCAAAGCTCAAACAACCTGCTTGTGCCATATTTGCCTTTCCCCAAATCACTTATACATCTATGATCCACACAAAACACTTATACAGTCACTCACTCTGTCATTTACACAATTCCTTCACACAATTATTCATTCTCTCACTCATTCACACATTTATACTCTCACTCATTCACGCAATTCATCCACACATTAATTCATTTATTATCTTACTAATTCACACAATCTCTTCCCTCTTCTCACTGTCTACCCCCTCTACTACCCTTCTCACTATCTACTTCCTCTCCCGTCCAACTTACTGTCTACCCTCTCTCCTCCCCTTACTCACTATCTACCCCCCCTTCGTACTATCTACCCTTCTTTTACAGTTCACTTACCCTAATGAAGTCCTGTGGTGGGAGCGCGAGGAGACAAAGGGGGCTGAATGGTTACTGAAAACTTTTGCATGTGCGACCACTCAGCGCCCCTCTCTTCCCCTTCTCCCTGCTGCCTGGGTGCTGTGCACCTCATGCACCCGCCTCAGTGCAGCCCTGGTGTAACGATGGCAACGGATAAGGAACCCAGAATGCAGAAGATGGTGGTGAATAAACAGGCTTTATTAGAAGAACTAGTAATGAAGGTTACAGCAAGTCAAAGTCCAATAGAATGCTGTTTAGACACCAAGGCTGTACAGGAACACCATGCAGTAGATCAGGCCCACTGGGGAACAAGTATGGCAGAATAATACAAGGTGCCGTTTAGCAGACCAGGCCCACAGAGGGTATGCAGGTATGCACATAACACACCTCCTGCTTCCTCTTTTCCCGCCCCCGCTATGTGACGTCATGTAGTGGGCGTCCCTTCGTTGCCACGGAGGCAGGGGATAAGAGGGGGCGTGGAGAACGCGCCGCCCTCTGTTCCCTTCTCGGCGGACGAAGAGGACCTACGGCAGAGGACCCCTTGCGAAACCGCAGCGGCGGAGAAGGTAAGTACTGAGTACCCGCCAGGAGCAGGTACTCGGGCGACGAGCTGCGCCGCGGGACGTGACATGCCCCCCCCAAGGAGAGACCTCCGGGCTCGCAAAGGTCCGGGTTTAAGAGGATGTTGGAGATGGAAGGACCATACCAGGATGTCCGCATACACCCCCTTTGCATCCTCCCAAGACATCTCATGGCTTTCATACCCTTTCCATTGAATGAGATATTGGAGACGTCCCCTCATCCGTCTCGAATCCAAGATCTTGTCATATTCAGTGGTCTCATCAACGACAACAGGGGCCGGAGGTTCCGGATGTCGCCCTGGGAAAGGATTCGCGATCCAAGGCTTCAGGAGAGATGTGGGGAACACTGGGTGCACCTTCAGAGAAGGGGCAGCCGCAGTTCAACAGCCACGGGAGAGAGGACTCTAGTCACTGCGTAGGGCCCAATGAATGGAACGGTAACTCAACTTAAGGTGCCTGGTGGACAGCCAAACCTTGTCACCTGGACTGTAAGCATAGAGGGGTGGAATCCATAGTTGACAAAGAAGGGAGACATATGAGTGGAGGTATAGATGTGATTATTGTAAGCGAATTCCGCCAAAGGAAGGAGTTGGTACCAATCGTCCTGAAGGTGGGTGGTGAAACAACGGCGGTATTGTTCCAACATTTGGTTTGTTCGTTCGGTTTGACCGTTGCTCTGAGAATGGAAGGCAGTGGAGAGAGATCGGTGTATACGCAGCTCATCGCAAAAGGCCTTCCAGAATCGAGAGGTAAACTGGGTGCCTCTGTCGGATACTATGGTTTTAGGTAACCCATGCAGTCGGAAGATTCCGTTCACGAACATGACGGCTGTTTCAGCTGCGGATGGCAGGCGTTTGGAGGGTAGGAAATGGGCCATCTTTGTGAACCTGTCTACCACTACCAGGAGAGTTGTGTGGTCCTCTGACGCCGGTAGATCCGTAATAAAGTCCATGGAAACGTCAGACCATGGTCTTTCTGGGATAGGTAGAGGACACAAGAGACCAGCAGATTTCGTGCGTGAGTCCCTGGACCTGGCACAAGTGTTACAGGACAGCACATATCGCTGGACGTCTTTTTTGAGGTTTGGCAACAAGAAGGAGCGTTGGATTAAGTCTGTGGTTTGTGTGACACCCCCATGACCCACAGCAGGGGTGTCATGATAGTGCTGTAACACCTGGAGACGTACATCAGGCGGTACAAAGAGCTGGTTTGCCATGGTAGTAGAACCCGTCTTTTTGGTATACGCCCGAGGCAGCGGATGGTGTCCAAGCAGAGGTACGGAGGGCTTCCCATAAGGGTCGGGTGAGAGTGAGAAAGTGTCCTGAGGATAACACTGTGTCTTGTTCCTGGGGATGTGACGTCGGTGTGTTGAACATGCGGGAAAGAGAGTCAGCCTTAGTGTTACGGGAACCCCGTCTGTATGTGATGTGGAGACGAAATCGAGAAAAGAACAAAGACCATCTGGCAAGCCTGGGTTGGAGACGTCTAGCAGTCCTGAAGAACTCCAGGTTTTTGTGGTCCGTATAGACTGTGACTGGATGAGGAGTACCTTTCAATAAATGGCGCCATTCTTCCAACGCCAGTTTCATAGCCAACAGTTCTTTCTCGCCCACGTTATAATTCCGTTCAGCAGGATTTAACGTACGGGAGAAGAAGGCAACGGGATGTACTTGATTATCCTGATCATCCCTCTGAGATAAGACTGCTCCTACCGCGGAGTCGGATGCATCCACTTCGAGTATGTACGGCCTGTGTGGTACTGGGAGCATTAAAATAGCGTCTGTGGTAAATCTCTCTTTCAAGTACTCAAAAGCCTTTTGTGCTGCTTCGGTCCAACAGAACCTTCTTTTAAGGGACGTGAGAGCAGTAATCGGTTGGATGACTTTGGAGAAATTCCTTATGAACTTCCTATAGAAGTTGGCAAAGCCGATGAATCGTTGGACACTTTTCCTGTCTGTAGGGGGTGGCCACTGCAAGATGGTTGTCACCTTCTTGGGGTCCACCTCGACCTTTGTAGGAGATAGGATAAAACCGATGAAGTCCACTGAGTCAGTCTCGAACACACATTTTTTCAGGCTTCGCATATAATCCATTCTCCCTGAGACGCCTCAGTACTTTGGTGACGTGTTCCCTACGCAGTGTGAGTGACGGGGCGTCAAAATCGTCCAACATGTCTCTAAACACATCATTCATGAAATGTTGGAAGGTTGCTGGAGCGTTGCACAAACCGTAGGGCATCACTAGATATTCGAAACGTCCATAACGGGATCGAAACGCTGTTCTCCATTCATGCCCCTCCTTGATGCGGACGAGATTGTAGCCGATTTTCGTGAACACTGTAGCCGAGCGAAGACGTTCCATCAGTTCTGAGATGAGAGGCAAGGGGTACCGGTTCTTTACGGTTATGTTGTTTAATGCTCTATAGTCGACGTAGGGGCGCAAACCACCATCTTTTTGGGTACAAAGAAGATGCCTGCGCCCGCCGGAGACGTGGAAGGCCGTATGAACCCTTTGGCCAGGTTCTCATCAATATAGTCCTTTAACGTGGCCAGTTCTGGTTCTGACATGGGGTAGATGCGGCCGAAAGGAATAGGAGCACCTGGGTGTAGATCAATGGCACAGTTATAATCCCTGTGTGGTGGTAGTTGGTTAGCGCCTTTCTTTTCAAAGACATCCGCGAAGTGGCTGTAGTGAGGCGGTATCTGCGGCATCGGGAGAGAGCAGTAATCATGCGCGAGATTAATAGACAAGGAGGATGTCGGTGGTAAATGACATGCTTTATTCTGTGGCAACCAGACAGACCCCGTGCTCCAATCAACAACCGGGTTGTGTTTCCTTAACCAGGGCATTCCCAAAATAACAGGAAATAAGGGTGAGGGTACCACGTCAAACATGATACTTTCAGCATGGTGGGGTTTTATGGACATGTGCAGGGGTTCAGTCTCTTTAGTGATGTGTTGCCTTGTCACGGATGGAGATGTGCAAACGTCGTGCAAGTGCGGTGTCCAGGATGTTGCTGCTGGCCGCGGAGTCAATCATTGCTGAGGAGGTGGTGGAGTCTCTCTTCCACTGTAACGACACGGAAAGAGACACATGATTAGGGTGCTGTAAGTTGTGTGTTACTGTTTGTGGACACGTGCTGGGAGGGTTGCTTACCCTTGGATGCGCAAGCCTTACTGCGGCATGCCTTTGCATAGTGGCCTTTGTGACCACAATAGAGGCATAAGTCAAGAGTCCTGCGCCGGTCCATCTCAGCCACTGGTAATGGACCCCTGATGAGGCCTATTTGCATGGGTTCTTCTACTGTGTCTTTCGGAGGGGGTTTTACGGGTTGCCGTACCGTAGTCCAAGCAGGCGAGGAAGCAGCATGGTGCTCAGCCTTTCTTTCTCGTAGCCTCCGATCTATTTGTATAGCTAGTCTTGTGAAGTCCTCCAATGACTCAGGGATGTGGGTGCGTGCAAGTTCATCCCTGAGTGGATCAGATAAGCCTAAACGGAACTGGTCGTGGAGCGCTGACTCATTTCACGTGGTTTCCATGGACACTCTCCTGAAGTCGGCGATGTACTCCTCTACTGGCCGTTTCCCTTGTTTTAAAGCTCTTAATGTGCTTGTGGCAGAAGAGACTTTGTAGGGATCATCATAGAGCGAGTCCATAGCATGGCGGAACAAATCCCACGTCTCAAGAACTGGACTGTTGATATGTAGCAAGTGATGTGCCCAGAGCTGTGGCTCGTCTGATAGTAAGGCCATTACGGTGTGTATCTTGATGTAGTCAGATGAGTAAGTCCTTGGTTTCAATCGGAACATGATGTGGCATGACGTCATGAGCGTCTTGTATTTCTGACGTTCTCCCGTGAATTTGTCAGGTAGGGGTATAGGTGATTCAGGGGCGATGGAGGGATTGCAGAAGGGGTGCATGCCCCTATTTAGTTCACTTCTGCCTGACAAGATACAGCAGTATTAACCATCCATAGAGAGGTTTTACTAAATACCATTAAATCATAACCGAAAGCTCAATTCGCTATGTTTTCTTTTACTTTATATCAATGCTAAGCTTACATGCAGGGGAGAGTTACCCAGACCATAGGTATTCAAGCATTGAGTTTCGATGAGGCTCAACTTGCATACATCCGCATTGAGCTGCAGTAGGAGCAGACAGGGCAGGAGGAAAATAAGCCAAAAGTCTCAATTTACAAATGCATGCATCAATTTGCATGCAGTACGGTGTGCCATAGTCCATGCAAAACGTACTCCAAAATGCATTTTAGTTAAACCAGTGTCTAAAAAGCTTATTTTAATAGTCATTGATACATTGAGGGTTAATGGTACAAAGTAGCATACTAACAGCAAATGCATACAGTGTTAATCTTGCCTTGTATATAATACCTAGGCACACTATGACCTAAAGTTCTTATATTACACTTTCCCAATATTGTGTTTCACACTTTGTTGTTAGCTGCCTGGTTTTTACACCTTTTCTGTAACACATAGATTAAGAAAAATAAGCTGAAAAGTTTCCATGCTTGAAAGTGGGTACAATTGTAATTTATATCTGTACGTATATGTAACTAAAGAATGACCTTAAATTCATACATTTTGCCTTTTAATTTAACAGATTGACTAGCATACTATATAACTCCAAAAGGTACAAAATGTCATCTTTTCATGGCCATTGTATTCTAAAATACATTAAAATTTGTATTCCTTCCCCGAATGTGTTAAACAATCTTTATATGGATATTTACTATATACAGTATATTAATGAATATCAAAATGAAAAAATACAGTCCAGAGAATGGGAAACAAAAATCTAAAAACATTTTTTAAACAATGTTTAACTGCTTTATATTGTTTGGTTAAAAATATAAACAGTTATTCAACATCTCTCAATAGTATACTTTGCATCTTAACCATCCTTACTGCAAGAAAGTACACACTCCTAACTTGATCTCGTATAATCTGAGTGTACAGTATGCATCATTTATATCATAATGTATTAATGTTAACACATCTAGATAGATCATAAAAGGATGATAGTGGTTGATTATGACATGCTACTCACTACAATCTGAGTCTGTAATAATATTTATTCACCCTACCTAGAAATACCAATGTTGGCATGAATACCCTATATATCCTGTACCCTATATGGAGTTGATTGTTATGCCATAGATCAGTCCATGAATGGGAAACATATGAAATGTGTCTACAAATACATACCATGCAAATATTAGGGTTTAATATGAGTCAAACGGTGAATAATACAACTGTACAGGGTCTTAGGTACAGATATAAGGATGTAAATATGGGGCTTTATATCCTCCAACCTGACTGTAAGTGCACTTTTTTTTAAACAAGAAAAAATGTAAAAAACTAAAAACATGGACACGTTATGTTTATTGTCAATTCCCTGGGTGGCACCAATAACTTGAAATGTATTTAATAAATAATAAATTACTGGCCCTCAAACACAAAACTACACTGTAGCATAATGACATGCCCCACAGTAGAGACCATTGTACGGAAATGAACTAATATGTGATGAACAGTAGGAGGCCTATAGGATGCAGTGTCTTGAGCTGAAGAATACATCTCCTTGATATTGTATATTAATCATCAGCACTTGCTTTAACAATTGCTTGTCAAGTATTGTATTCATTTTTTGCGGGGGTAATATATTTCTCAGAGCACCCAACTGACTGAATAACAGCAATATAATCTTCTCTGTGTAGTTCAGTGATTACTAGAGCACAATCCTTATTTGTGTAAGTCCCCATATGTGGTAGTATCTGACTCAGTTTCTTATAATTATTTCCCATAGGACTCATATTAGACTCTATCCTTTGCAGGGGTGTGTTTGCAGACAGCCAATCATAGCATAGCATGAAATGTATTGTCATCAATGGACTGGCTTATGATGCAACAATGAACTTTATTTAAAAAACTATATGCCAACAACATTAATGGTTCCTATGAGAAATCTATGTAGAGTGGCCAAACAAATGTAGGATTTATAAACAGGTAGATCAGTTGGTTGATATATGTGTAAGACACTATAGGACTTGAATCAGTAACCCTGAGCATGTCTGACCATTCACCTACATGTGTCAAAACCAGGGGACTCTGTGGTCGCTTGGCTTCCTCTCTTCCCAGTGTCCATGTCCAGTTTGTTACTGGTCCCTGTCACACCTGAGGCCTGTCACGTAATTAAGGGCCTTTATAACCAGGGGGTGCTCCAAGGCTCCCTTGCTGGAGCATTGTACTTCTTGGCCTTGCAGTAGTGTTGCTCTGTGTATTTCCTGGTTTTGACCCCTTGCCTTGTCTTGTCCTGTATGCCGACTTTGTTCAATATTTATGATTTAGATAGGGGATAGATGAAGAGGCTCCCTCTGCATCACTGATCATACTCCATATTTGAGTCTGTCTTGACCAAGCAGGTCCTCATCTAGACAAATGCCTCCTTTGTCCCATTGCTAATTTGCACTTGTCTATATTTATAGAAAGTGCATCAAAACTAATATAGTGTTTATATAAACCAGTATATGGGGTTTTGGTGTTACTAATAAAACTGTTTTGAACCTGCTATCATTTCTTTGTTCTTTTCTGTCTATATAGACAAGGATTATTTTCTTAGAAAGTGTATCGCATGGATTTTTGTGTGCATTTCCACTATAAAGCCATCCAAATGTTCTTGAGTGACATTATTGTTTAAAATGTGTTCCCGGATGATACTTGTTAGTAATCATTTAATCATGTTTACCAATATTAGTATTTGATAAAGCTATATAATTCTAATGAAACATTATAAAGATTAAAATTAATATCATATAAATAATATAGAGCAAAGCCCAGCTAAAGGATAGGGCCCTATATAGCAGCACATTCTGAAAGGTGGCAAAAAAAAGATGGACCTAAAAGAAGGTTCTTTAGGGTACATTTTATTCTCACATATGAAATCCTCACCATATGTTTCATAACGCTAGCCAACCCATTCATATATCACAACTCTTCACTCCATCACACCTTAAAAAGATTGAGTCACAGATTGCGGATAATACAGCTGATCCATTTACATTGCAAATATTGTTGGCATGATATAATCCAAATGATCCTCCTCATACAGCTCAAGGCACTGACATTCAGAAATCACACTGGTGATAAAAAAAATAAAACCCATACTCATACATTATAATTATTTTTATGCTTACTATGTTACCGCAAAGAATGAACAAAGATGACTTGTCTAAGCCTCTGTGAGGTGAATTCACAGATCAAGTAGCTTACTGGCTGTCTATGTATTTTGAAGATTTTGAAGGACCAACCAAAGTGAACTTCTCAAGAGCTAAGTTTGCATAGTATACTTTATTAATATAATGAGTAAAATTTCTCAAAATCTCACTCATCAATTTAGCTATGCATTATGCAGGGTAGCTCTGCCATTTCGCAAGGAGAAACTTACCGGGGATGGCTTTTCATATTGAAGTCAGTGAGATACTGCAACCCTTCTGCAAACTCATCTGCAGAATGGCATGCTTTGGGGTATACACGCTACGTCTTAGAGGTCTCAGGCAGTAACTCATCCTTAGTCCCAAATCCATAGTGTCAACATGGTAGACAGAGAATATGTTTGTGACATCTCATGACACTGTACATAAATTAGGTAGATCTGTTGGGTTTTCTGCATCATTTCGCGAGTTCACCAGAAATCAGAGTTTTTAAGTAATTAAAATGTGTATTTATAATATGAATGTTGGATTTAAGTGTAAAATATTAATCTACACTGGCATTCAATACCATGCCGAGGTTTCAAATAAATTGATTTAAATTGTAAGTGTTTCTGTTGCTACTTAAACAGTTTAATATAAGATGGACAAGTGGTGAATTATTTTACTGTGCACTTTTGGGCATTCTATAGAGTACCAAACTAATCTCTGGTCATCAGTCATTTGGGGAATGCTTTAGACAAGGTTACTTCAGTCTGGGCAGAGACACATGCAAATCATAGTTTGCGCACATGGATCTTACTTTTAGAGGGATACAATTTTCTTCTTCTAAAAAAGGGAAAGAATACAATAGTTTGCACCTTTGCTCAGCTATTTATATTTCTAGGTTTATAGAAGCATAGAATGTAATGCCAATTGGTTTGCTTTGCTGTCAAATCTAGTCTAGTTTTTTTCTGCTGTAAAGACCACTTATTACTAAACCAAAAGTTTGGGGAAATTATGGAAATACACTGCTAATCTCTGTAAAATGACTTCAAGTCTTCAAGTCTCTCACAGACCATATTTGAGTATATTACCCTTTTTAATGTTCCTCAGTGGATATTGCCAACAATAAATTCTGATTTTGTAGGATGCCCCCCACTGCACAAGTTTAACATTTGGGCAATATGAAAGAATGGAAATCAATTCAATGCATTGCAAGGCTATCAAGAAGACCAATTTTTCTTTTCATAGACATTTTTTACACCTCATTGTGCCGCTAAGCCATTTGAATTGTCTTTTATATAAGGTGCTGCCAAGCTTTAACCTTTGCTTTGTCTTGGTATGATTTTGCAGAGGGTTGCATTACATTTTCTTGTTATTTGTCATAGTTCATTGTTTTTTCTTCTTTGTTTGTTTTTTACCAGGTTATATTCCTGGTCCAGAGCTCTCCAGGGGCAGCACTAGCCCCCGCATTACTCATGCGGATGCATGTTGGGCACAAATAAAGCAGGGGACCAAACATCATTCTCCCTGTCTATGGATCAAACATCTAGTAATCTGCTCTGATTTTCAGAGCCACTAGGCAAAACCTAGTTTAGAGGAACTGCTGCCCCCTGGACCTGCCGCTGTTCAGAAGCAAACCAAATGCAAATGCAAACCAAATAAAGGACTCAACCTTTTAAACTTTAATATAAAGAACATGATGTTGTATTGCTTTGTACCTTTTATAATGAGATAACATTTTCACTGGTTTTTAATCTCCAAATTTCCCATAATAGGCTATAGAAAAAAATAGGCTATATTCGGGTCGCAGAGATGAATTCAGCCCCGATGTCTGAAAATGGTAAAGCCAGAATAATCTTTCCTGTTTCTTTTATTTCTAGGTTCAATGTTTTATCAGATTCAAGTATATTGTTTACAATTTCTGAATACCATTTACAATTTAGCAGGCATATTAGATCATCTTAGAACAAAAAGCAGTAGCTTGTTTCTATGGAAACTGTGATACATTTAAGCATGATCCTGCCAATACCATGCCCTGAATAGAAAATCATAGAAAATGCAGAAAACACCATCACAATGATTTTTAATAATTTAATGATCCACAAAATAAATAAATATATAAACAACACGATGGGCTTTTGAGTAGGAATGGATCAAAGATAACGTTTTAATGCACCAAACAATATATTATTTTATTCTTTTTCCACTGAGTGGATAAAATGCACAATTGTTCAGTGACCCAACTATCCTATTTGCAAATTACAGTGACATGATCATTTGTTAATCCAATTCACTTATTTATTATTAATTTTTACAAACACAATTATAACTGAAAGAAAGATTGAGCAACATGGTAAGATAGATTTACCATATAGACTTGATTATAATATAAACTAGAGTCATTCTACATTCTGTGTCTTTAGTGAAATATCCTTTACAAGGCCTCATTACTATCTTACAAATCTTTTTTTTCTGTGCTTGAAATGCATCCCAAAATATATAAAATAAATTTATATACAGCTCTGTAACATATAACAAATTCTCATTCTTGTGTCCTTAAGTAGAGAAACATTGTGAGTATTGTAAAGCTAATTTAATAAGTAAAATGTCTCAAAATCTCACTCATCACTGGGATGACTTTATAACAATAATACAATGTGTACATCCCATTGGATTTATTGCCATACAAGTAAGCTTGGCCTGTATCTGACTTGATGCCATAAGTCATGCTCAGCATATAGGTTGTTTACTTCCCTTTGAAGCAGGGGTAAGCCTATAATAATATCTCCAGGGGTTCCGGAACTATAACATTTATGGTTTTCAGTCAACAATTGAACAACCAACGACAAACCGAGGATCGTTAACCTGACGTTCTAGCTTAGTGGTATCTATATAGCTTTATGTTGGCCATCGCCTCCTTCAAGGACTATTGCAGATTGTGATTACAATTTTAGAAGAAAAAAAGAGGAAAGGATGAAATAGCAAAATCACAATTTTTAATATAATTAAGCCAGACACCGGAATGGTAAAAGAAAATTACAACACATCTAAATTGGCTTTGCTGATAAATCAGTGCAGCCAGAACTCATTTTAAATGCTTCTCCATTCCAAACTATTTTAAACACTGCATAATTCCGTTTTATTTCAAGTGCCAAACACAAGTCATAGAATGCCAGCTTTATTTACACAATCCAGCTGTGTTATATCTCTTATCCGACTTTTTTGAATTCCAATGCCATTAACGTTAACATGTTGCGGACTGAATGGGTACGCATAACATTGACTGTCCACCATGTATGATAAACTGGCCTTTATACACCAACGCTTCATAACTAATCCCTCCAGTCCCTAAGTAAGTTATCTTTCCAACAGCTTATGAATAAAGGATAAAGTAGATTTAAAAACACAATTTCCTTTAGCATTAAATAGTAACGTCTGTTATTTTGAATGCAAAAGGGCAATCAGGTCATAGAGTGCTTCTAATTCATGAAGATCTATGAAAGAGTGCCCATCTCATATAGGTATATCATATGTTTGAGTCAATATGAGACAAGCCCATCATATATATAGAAGATGGCCTGGACAATGTCCCTAAACCCAACCATGAGAATTTCTTCATCCTAGGAACTATTGTCTCCTACTAGTTTCACGGCTACTGCTATCTTTATTATCACTTTACTTGACAAGTCTTATAACTAATAAGCAAGGTATACAGTATATAGCTAAACCGACAACACACTTATAAATACAAATACATATATAATATACTTGTGCATTCATTTTCATACAAACTTTATTTTTAACAAAAATTTCCTATTTCGTACAAGCCAACGATAACGAGGATGATCTCCGAGGAAACTGCCAAAAATTTGTCATGGTTCGTCCATTTGTGGCCATGTGTAGCCTCACCGTTACAGCCACTTGGCACACGTTGATGAAGTAAAGTGGGAGGGACTGAAGAAGTTGCCAAAAAGGGATTGTTATGGCTGTGGGTGCTTTTCCTTACTTTTTTTTCACTCTGGCCAGTCAATATTTACAAAAGGAAGGGACAAGCATTTTAACTTATCAGTTTCAAACTGATGGGAGCTCGAGTGTGAGACAGCTTAGCAGAGGCTGAGGTTGATGGTCATTGCTCACCCACCATACTGCAAGTTAACTAATAGTTTATTTTAATGCAGAAAATGTAGTGTTGTGGGGTGGATTGGAAAAGCTGTAGTGACTACATTGTTCCCCCCTTTCCTGAGTAGAGTTTAGTTGATTGAGACAGTTGCTTATTTATGCTACTAGCCAAACCTGTAATTTATGGACAAGTTAATTTCTTTATTATATTTATTATATCATATAATCTATTATTCTTCATTGATAAATAAAGACTGGTGACAAAGCGAGGCATTAGTCCTGCTCAACAGGGGCTGCATGTGCCTATATTCTGCCAATGAAAGGTGAGACCAGAAGGGTTTGATAACCTGAACGTTGATTCAAATCAAAAGAGGCTCCTGAATTTCGTCCGAGCTAAAAGGACCGAAAAACAGATTTTGTTGCCCAAAAACGAACGCGGCAGAAACAAAACTTTCATACAAAGTGATTTTGCTCGCCCTGCACAAGTCTAATATAAAATGCTACAGTATGCTGCAGTACTTTTATATTGTACCCACATGGATCAGATCAGGGCATTAAACAATCACTTTAGGGATCAGTAGAAAAGCAAGCAAAATACTTTATAATGAAGATAATTATCCAATTAGCAAGTAAAAGTGAAAAAAAACATACTAATTCCTAGAATTTTTCCCAAGCTGATGTAGTTTTGATTGTTAATTGGGTTATAGATGAAAATTTCTTTCTTGAAAAATAATTAATAAAAATAATTCAGTCATCATATTACAGAAAGATTCATTAATGAGTCGCCAGGATTCTCAGGCTATAAAAAAAGTTAACACTATTGTTCCTGTAGCATATTCAGGCTACGATAATGTCCCTTAGGTAGTAAAATTATTGATAACGTCGCTGTTCTTATATTTGTATTTCCTTATTTTTACTTTATCATCCACTTAAAAAAGAAGATAAATAATTGTTTTTTATTGGGGGATAAAAATCAGCTGATGTTATGGTATGATATAGGGTATGTTTTTAAATTGACGCAGGCGTAATCGGTTGTCTCTGGTAGAACAAAAGAAATTCAATATTTTTCACCCAAAGACAGGTAGCAGATTAGATTATATTGGTTGTTATTTTGGCCGCAGCATTGTCAACTGGATTAAATGTAGCAGCTGACGCACTGGCATTCTTGATAAATTATTCTAAAGACACAGTTAAGTAGTGGTGATTACTGAAATTAGTTTCTAGTAAATAGCATGAAAGCTGCCACAATAAAACCGGTCAATTGTGGACAATTGGCACATCCCATTCGCTTTTATGAGGACAAATTAGTTTCCCAGACAGGTTTTATTTCATATCCTGTGCTTGTCTGCTGATTCTTTTAGGACGTACACCTGCAGCTACGAAGAACCATATTCAGCACCTTCAACCCTGTCATTGGAGTCTGTTTATCCATGTAAGAGCGCTGCTGACAGTGTTGGTGCTGTTTCCAGATCCACTTGATCAACTTTCTGGCTAGAATATTTCCCTAATTGTCCCTGTTCCTGACTGTTATGCCAAAGGCTGACTACTTGACCATGACCAAGCTTTGGCTTCTAAAATACTTATCTGAAGCTGTTCCCTAATTGAATGGCTCATGCAACTTCTTAAACATGGTATTGGCAGTGTTTGCAAGGGAATTTCATCATCACAGCTGAACTTGCAGACTTTAATTTTGTAGACAAAAGAATAGATTTTGGTAACTTTTGTTAATATACCGGTATATTTTTGCCATTGAATTGATGTGTATGTATTGTACACATAAGCTTTCCATCTTATCTTTATCCTATTTGTACTTACACATGACATTCCTGATCATCCAGTAATAATAACATTAAGATGTATCCTGGAACTGCTTATTAGGAACTATTTTAAAAATAAACCTACTCCTCATCCAGATCAAACCATATGCAAACAGGAGAGCTTAATCCAGTATTGAAAGACGCAAAGAGCTATCATGGTACTTGACATGAATATGGGGAACCATGTCAAAGACTCAGGGATTATATGATCATGAATGGTAAAACTGTGAAGTATATAAAATGCTTGTAGAAAGCATTTTATTGAGCTACTCAATATGCATGTACCAATATTCCCATTAAGGTTGTATTTTAGCAATATTTCCATATTTTAGTGGTATACCGTATTGTCTCGAATATAGGCCGCACCTTTAAAGTTTGGTGCTATTTTAAATAAGAAATTATTTTTAAAGAAAAATAGACATTAGTGGAATGGTAAAACAGGATTTTATCTAATGAACAGGCATGGATTTTTGGTCTCTATTACACAGTTTGTCAGCATATATACAAACAGAAAACCAATAGCCATTTTAAGGTCCCCCCTTAATTCATAATGCACCTTACTTATAAATATGGCCCTCTGCCTCCTGATATGCCACTTTGCGACCCAGATATGCTTTATAACCCCTGGAATGCCACACTGCCCCCCAGATATACCACTCTGCCCCTAATATGCTTTATGCCCCCAGATATGCCACTCTGACCCCTCAGATATGCACCCTAGAAATGCCCTCCTGCCCCCCTGATATTCCTCTCTGCTTCCTAGAAATGCCTGTGTGGGCTCGGCACAGCCTCTATACTGTGAATGGCCCATATGGAGAAATCAGATAACCGCCCTATGGAGCCACGGCACATCAGGGGGCTTGATTAGCCAAGAGGGCAAACTGGTTTTTAGTTTTGTGATGGGGGAACTGCTGCCCTTGGCCTAGGCCAAATATGTTGCTGGTAAATGGTATAAATCAGCAACCATGGCACTTAGCTTTTAAAAAGCAAGGATTCCTCCACCCGTTTGATTAGTCTCGTTATGTTTACAGTATTTCTGTTTTCCAAATAGCACTACAATTGAATCATTTCATCTTTCTGCACTGAATTCTCAAACAATGTACAAAGGCATCACATTCTTTATTTTAGCTTTCTTTAATGCTACATTTTTTTATAAACCCTTTCAGTACCACATGAAAAGCTATTCTCTCTCTTGAAGCACTGAAAGGTAATACTGCACTCACCCTTGTAGTGCTGAAGGAGTTAATTGTAGGATTCACATTATAACAACGGAAGTATTTGAATGTTAATTAGAATAAGAATAAGAAGAATTCATAAGGACCATTCACTGCTAGAAATCGCACCACAAAATTCCATCTGAGCTAAACTAATCTTGACTTACGTTACAGGCACCCATCATATTATAGGCTGCTTTAGAAAAAGGTACTTGGCATTCCACTGAAGGAGCAATGGATTCACTTTTTATTTACAATGTGTGTTCACAACCCATGCTATTCACAGTTTCATGATTTCTTAATCGGATAGAGAGGGTGGAAAAGGAGAGAAGGGAGAGAGACCGGATTGTGCAGAGAATAGAAAAACATAATATTAGTCAATCAATGATAATAATTATCAATATCAACAAAGTGACGCATCTCTGGCATTGAATAAGACAGGGGGCAACTTAGCCTAGAGCAAATATATATTGTACTTTTGGATGACTTTTGTCAAATTGCATTATGTTTGTATATTGTAACCTATCTTAATGTTTAACCCTTTACTGTGCTGACAGGGTTTCGAAAGATTATTAAAAAAGGGTTTCGGTATTTTTACAGAAATGTTTTATAAGTATTTTCAGGTTGAAGTCAGTTCAAGGCAAGGCAACAGAGGAACGTTTGATTTTTCTAGCAGTACAGGACTTGGGGAGAGAAATCTGGTTGTCAAGGTAACAAAACCAGTGTGACAAAGCTTTTTATGTGAAACATATACTCTGTAAAAATAGGCACATTCTGTGCAGAAACGAAGTACTTGGTAACGGTGTGCACTCTCACACTGTGAGAACAAAATCCTTTTAAAGGAAATTAATACAGCTGGAAATCTGTGCTGTAAATACCGTTTACTTTAATAAAGGCTCTTAGTGAATATACCGGCATTGTGATGTTCTTATCTAAAATGTTTATTTGTAACTTTTTTATAGACCTTGTGTGAATTTACATACAAATTATAGATGTTACAAGATGTGAATAACATCATCTATCATCTCAAGAGGGCATCTAGGCTTTTAGGACATTAAGATAAAAGATTAGGTGGTCAATATCTAAGCCAAACTATTAATTGTATTTTACAGAAACTAATGTAATACTTATTTTATACATTAAAGTAATGGAACACCATATAACACTTGTTTATAACTAGTTATATCTCTCCCTTACATCAGTTGATGGAAGCCTCTGTTTTACATATATCCCACTGGTTCCAGGTGATGCTTGTTTAAATGCATATGTTAATAATATCCATAAGGAAATGGTGGCTGCTCCAGGTACATTTTGGTGAAATGTTAATACTAGGGGCAGTTGGCTCAGAGGTTTTAATGGTAATTGGCTAGGTCAGACCTCTCAGCATGGCAAGTCAGAGACACAATGTTCCACTTTTTCCAAGCAGAGGTAGATGTTGACCTTAAGCCGATGCTGTCGGCCCAGACTCTGTATTTATTTAATAGGTGTCATATCCGTTGCAGCCTCTAGAGGTCACCTGTCAGATCACAGCACTGTGTATAGTAATGACTAGACTTGGGCTCTGGCCAACTCTTCGTGTTCGTGTTCTCCTTCCTGGGGAAATAAATCTTTGCATTCCACGAATATTCGCCCATTCCTGTGTTCGGTTTGGGCGAATATTCGTGTACATTTTTTTTCTTCATTTTTTTTAAAGAAGGGGTTAAAACAGGGTTAACGCGGTACACACTACGCAAGAGCTTTGGCATCAGGATTTTAAAGGTCCGGATGAGCAACTTTATTGGTCACTAGCAGAGGCCTCCTCTGCCATCAACCAATGAAGTGCACCTGCAGATGAGCCCCCTGTTGACGACCAATAGAGTTGCTCATACAAACATTTAACTTCTGATGGCGAAACTCTGCCTGGACCTGCACCAGGAGTTAAAGGTCCGTACCAGTGACCATTGGTCTCCCCACTCCATGAGTTAAAGGTCCGTACCAGCATTTAAAGGTCCATTACTCAACCAAATGAAGCATTAGCTACCTAGAACTGTGTGTGCCAAGGGTGGGCAGTGAGGTCCTAGAGGCCGCCTTAGCTGGATTTGGTAGGTAGGCTTAAGTTGTGGATTTTTTAAGCTGGTCAGTCTTGGTCAGCAAAGTAAATAAGAGGGTTCTAATTGGCATCACAATTTGCTAGAAATATCCTGTTTCCAAGTTGAATTTCCTTACAAGATGGTGCTTCTAGGGGATTGAGATGTTTTTTTCATACTTGTATAGTTTACTTATTCATTAACACCAAAACCTCAGATGATATTATAAAAACTTTCCCATCCCCTTGGTATCCAGATTAAAGAGAGAGATAGGAGCTTAAAGTCTATCAGTCTGTTAAAGTTAATGGTACATCTGAATAGTAAAACCTGTGAAATAAAGTGTTAAATTGATCTTTCTGTTTGTCTAAACATCGTTGGTATGGCAACATTTTTCAGTAATTCTTTTGGTTTGTTTAAAACGGTTCCCTGTTGTTAGCTGAACAATGCACTTGCGAGGGAAGTAACTGTGTTCATGTTCCATTATGCGTAGGTGTAAATTCACTGTATCTCACATCTAAATGATTAGACTTGAATGCAGATTTTAAAGCAGGCACTCTATGAAGCAATCATATATATATATATATGTATATATATATATATATATATATATATATAATGTATATTAGATAAATAGTTTGGGATGTGCTTAATCAAGAAAATAAAATAGATAAAATAGTGGAAAATATTACATTTCAAACAGATCTTTTTTTCTCTGAGTCATTTGGATATAAAAAAGTCTCATTGTCGCAATAAGACTGATGCACACACTTGGTCATACTGCCCACACGCAAAAACTAATCTTGTGGAGTGGCATTCACAAGCACAACTGATTTCATAATTGAAGAATATGCTTTTTCAACGTTTTTGGCCATAAAAGCATAATTTTCTTTCCTACCACTGGATTCTGGAGAAATGCCTAAAATCAATGTTCATGACAATAGATTTGTACTAAAAGCAGTTATTGCCACTAATGCTTTTTCAGAAAATTCAAATTTAAAAAATGTCCCAAATTAAACCTGACTGCACTGTATTAACTGTTTGATGCTTTATTAAATGGACAGTTAGGGTTATTTTACAGTGATACACTTCAATTTGACCAGTGAAGTATGTGCCTTATCCCCTAGCATGCTTATCAAGCCTAAATGAACCAAGCTACCAAGTTTTTGCAACCGTTCAGCTCCCCTCACTCTCCAACGCGAGGCCTCTGTCTTGGTCGCGGTGCCGGCATTTCGTGCTGAGCACCGGAATATGGCATCATATTCTGTCATGCAGCAGTGAAGCAGTGCGCACCGCGGCAGAGCAGGGAGACAGACTTGAAACGGGGGAGAGGGTAGATAGTGAGACGGGGGAGAGAGGGTAGATAGTAAAGAAGGGGTAATAGGAAGAAGGTAGTGAGAAGGGGTAGGGAGAAGGGATGACTGTATTGACTCTCTCAGTCTTCCCCTGATCTTCAGTCAGTGTGGCAGACACACACCCAAACACACACACACCAGGACAGGCACTGCCACACCGACACCCAAACACACCAGGACATCCTCTGCCACACCGACACCCAAACATACACTAGGAGAGGCTCTGCCACACTTACAGGCAAACACACACCCCAGAACAAGCCGCACAGGCACCTAAACACACACACCAGGA